>VXAB01002804.1:385675-450469 GCA_013399175.1 Odontophorus gujanensis | reverse complement strand
AACTATAAAACCACAACAGGGACAGACTGAGGATCCCAGTTGTTTATTCTTCTCTCCCCGTTTTTCTCTGTGGACAGTCCTATCTGAATCACGCCTACACAAACACATAGTAATAGTACAAGTGTGAGAAAAAATAAGTTGTTAAAACATTGACCCTGAAGTACTGAATGAAGCAGAGAGCCTCCTGAGAAAACCTCCTCTGATGTGTTTTATTAAACAGAAAGAACTTGGAGGCACCAGAGAGCCGGCTATTTGCCCAGGCCCCGGTGAAGAGATTTGTTTTTTCTTTCCTTGTCGCTCCCTTTACTTCCCAGGAAGGAAGGAAGGAGGATAAAAACGTCTCAAGTTTGGCAGGAAGGCCCTGGTTCGTACCCTGACGAGGCTGCTGAAAACTGAGGATGCTGCCAGCAGGACATTCTATGCATCTTCATTTTATACCAGCAAAACTGAAGAAGAGCTAAACAGATATTTAACTCCATAAGCTTTCACACTCTGAATTAATTTGGTATTTGCTTTTCCTTTGGAGTTGTCCTCTTTTTAAAATAATCCAGTTGTTGCTTCAAAAGAAACCTCACGATCTGAAAGAGCATTAATGCTGTGGAGCATAGGAAGCAAAGGAGCGTGCTGACCCAAGAGCAAAACCAGCAATCCTTCACAGAAATTAATCATTACTGAAATAGAAGGTAATCTTTTGATAGAATTTGAATGCATTTTTTACAATTATAGATCCAAGAATTGAATGTGTTATACAGAAGCTGAAGTATTCTGGTCAGCCTAGATCCTTCCCAAGCCCCCCAGGGAAGATGTGTGGTACTGGGAGTTTAACTGCCAGCACTCACAGAAGGTCAGCGGTGTCCACAGGGTCATTTCTTGCCCTCCCATGGAAATACCCACTTTAAGCCTCTTTGTCCCCACTCACTCAGCCCTCAGTCCAATTCCCATCACTTGGAGGATTTCTTTGAGAAGCATGATGCCAAAAGAAAAGTCCCTTGGGAGGGGATCTAATCCATCAAGATATCCATCCCATTTGGGAGGATCAGATCTGCTTTGCAGAGGTAAAGGCATTGGGACTCTCCCAGACTGCAAGGCGTTTAGTATCTAAGCCAGGATGAAAGGATTGTAAAGCTCCCCTGGAGGATGACTCCAGCAGAGAACATTTGTCCCCCCAAAAGAGCAGCTAGAGTCAAACATAGAAGGGAATAAGGAACAGAAACAAATACAGTGAGGCATCAAGTAATTTCTCTGCTTGCTGTAAATTCTTGCAACATCCACCGGGAAAACAGTACCCATGCAAGTTAAAGCAGCTTTTCAGAGTTGCTGGATCCATGCTGCATGTTAAGTGATCCCGTCAGGATCACAGCTGTAGGCTTCTGTCCTTGCACCAGCATTTCTACCAGCACACCAACAAATGAGGACAGACAGCAGTACCTCAGTACCTGATGGATGAGCTGCCTAGGTGAAAGGCAAGGTGACTTCCTTCTCCTTGTTGGTCAGATCATAATAATGAATTCCAAAACAAAGCTCAGGTGTTTTGGGGTTTGTTTGTTTGTTTGTTTTTCCAAAATGAACAGCAATGTGCAGGTCAGAAAATCACTTCTTTTCCTCTACCCAAATTACTTATTTCCTAGGCTTTTTCCAAACGACTCTTTGCAAGACTGATTTTTATTTGGACAGGAACCAGAACCAAACTCCCAGGCGAAGCGGCAGCACATGCTCCTACAAACACTGGCACATAGGTGTCAGCAGGCCAGGGCTGCCTGGGATTTTGAAAGCAACACCTCAAGAAGCTGAGATGCACACGCTGTGAAGGAGCAGCTTTTCTCTTGGGTGCATAGTATTTCCAAGAAAAGGACATTCTGTTCTCTACCACCTCTAAAAACACAACTGATTCTGTCATCTCCGTATTTGTTTTGCTACAACTGATATTTTTAAATTGTTTATTAAATAAAGTGGTGACTTAATTGAGTGTTTGCAATAGCAAGAGATCTGTGCAATTGGCGTGAGCCAAGAGCCAGAAGGGATGTGGAAAAGCTTCTCCCATCGAGCTCCCATTGCCAGGCCTCCATGGCTTGCAGAAAATCCATTTCTGATTGCAGAGTACTAAACCTCCTTAACATTTTCCTCCCACCATGACCACCAATTGTGATGAAACCAGAACAGCCATGAGAAGTTGTCTCAGAAGCTCTGGAGCAAATGCACAGGGGGTGCACATTTAATTTCACCATAGTTGTCAAAAATCATTTGCCAGATCCTACCATAACCATCACATAGAAAGAGTTCATTAAAAAATCTTCTTGGTGCATTTGCCAGATTCACAGGACTCGTGCTACAGTACCATTCCACTGGAAACTATTATAATGAAAGCACATAAAAATTTGATTGCAGAAGTGACCCCATATGAAATGCATACACCAAAATAATTCCAAAGAAAATCTTAAAGTATTCTGTTTCAGGAAAATTAAAGGGGTTTAAATTCAGGAAAATCTAAGGGGTTTTGTTCTGGAAAATGAAGGGAATAATGTGATTCTGCAATTACAATGCTAATTTAAAAAGAAAAAAAAAAAGACAAGAAAAGAAAAAAAAAGAAAATGCAGAAATCATCTTGGTAGTAATGAAATGAAGTCAATGCCAATTAAGTGTCTGCTTACACAAAATACAGCCAAAAAAAAAACCTAGCGACATTAAAATTAAAATTAAAATATTAAGACAAAAATCCATAAAAAGCAGATACATAATTAAATCAATGTTTTCCTTAATGCAATTCTTGCAAGAATGTCACTTCTCCAAAAAGATACCTTATTCCTACTACATTTTCCTTCTGCATAGCATGTCATAGAGTAAGAATAAGTAAATGATTTATTTGCATGGTTTAAATAGTGCTCTATATTTCACACTCACAGCTAAATTAAATTTATGGGATGTGAGACATCTGAAAATACGAACAAGCTACTGGGACGGTATTTAACTACAGCTGTCTCTGTTCCCAGCACTTTCTACAGTCCAAATCCACTTCTTCAGGGGAATTGATCATATTTATGCCCTTCTACCCCATGTTTTGCCCCCAAAATAAGAGCAAATACCAAGTGATGTAAAGTTTTCCCTGCAGAAAACATGGGTGACAGTTTTATCCCACAGAATTGTCTCTCAGCCCTCTTCCCAGTGCACTCGAGGCCACTTGAGACCCTGCAGAGAGAAACAAGTGAGAAGGGGTGAGACAAGAGCTGAAGGTGCAGCAGTTTCACTGAAACAGAGAAGAGAAGAGGTTCTCTGAGTGATGTCTCACCCCTGCTGAGTGTTGACCAATGACTCAAGCCACCAGCAGAAATCCTCAGGTACCTCTACAAGCAGTGGCTGGGTCCAGGTGGTGCAGCACCCAGGCTGGAAGTGAGGGAGCTGAGCCAAGCAGAATGAGGGACCCAAAGCACCAGGGAGAAAGAGTCTCCAGGAGGGATGGGATGCTGGAGAGAAAAGGGAGCAAAATGGGGACAGAAGTGACAGGGTATGCATGTGCTAGAGGCCAAGAATGACAAAACTGGAGTCCAGAAACATGGCATAAAGGTGGAAAACATTGCAGAAAGGAGGGAGAAACAAAGAAAATTACTTCAGTGAATCTGAGGAGGAGGTACAGACTCCCATCCGGGCAAAGCCTCCCTTACGCTTTTGAATTCCTCATACAAAAATGTGGATGAGAACAATTTTCCTCCTGCTCCTGATGAAACAAATTGGAACATGCCCTATGACAAAAGCTACTGAGAAGAGTCAGCACTGGCACAAGAACAAATGGGTATGAAATGGCCATGAATGCATTTAAAGTGGAAGCAAGAGGTGCAGTTCTGGAGCATCAAGGGGCAGAAGCTTAATTCAGTGTGAAATGGAGCCTGATCCATTCACTGAAGGGATTATGTGGTGTGATCACCCACAAAGACAGGGAACTTGTTCCAACAGTCCCCAAAGACCCCCACACCCATTCCCAAATCCCGCTGATCTTGCTGAGCTTTCCCTTGCCAACCCCTCATGCTTTCATGTTCTCGGCAGCACCACGCTTCAAGAGAAAAGGACAAAGGTGTAACACAAAGTTAGAAAGTATTAATGTAATACCACACATATTTATGCTCTTATAAGGATAAGACCAACTTTTTCACTTACAAATACAGGGCCAATCAAGTGCTGAAAGAGCACACATAGATCCATCCCAAAATAATGCTCTATGTGTATTTCAGGAATGAGCCTTAACTATACTTAGGATAAGGAATTTGTCTTCATGTGATGAGTCTGACCTCATCATCTACAATGGGAGCAGTTGTGAGCAAGCAGACTCTGCTCTCATCTGCAAGGTCCAAATCACCCATATATTTCATATATTTGAAGTTCTGATCTGGAACCCATTGCCATAGTGTCTGGGTGCCTCGTAGTCTGCCTAAAAATAAACAAATATCAGTTACCCAAGTGGGTGACTCATGCTCATACACGGGCCCCGAGAGTGTGAGTGGGCTGGCTGGTTAATTAACTCGAAGTCTGACTAACAGATGAGCCTAATACTACCTTCGAACTATCATCAAACCACTTTTACTAGGATGTACAAAAGGACCAAAGTGCACAAAGCCAACAAACTCATCTCCACTTCCCTCTTACATCATCTACTAGAAAAAAATTACCCATTCAGAGACCCACATTCATCTCCTTTGACAAGTAACACTCACAGAGTTCTTCCTGTCCCATATCCAAATAATGGCAGAGGAGCAGCCATTTTCACTTCATCGTATACTGAGGGAAAATGTATTGGCACTACCCTTCACCAGACCATGAACCCAGCATAAAATTCAATATACTCTTCAGATACTTGCCATGACACTGATGTAGCTCATTGCTGATATTTCTGGTGACTTAACCTGACCATACATGCCACTCCGTACACCTAGCAAAGGCACAGTCTGTAGCACAGTGCTTTAGGAAGGACAATATTTTTTAAGTATGAATATTATAAAATGCAACATTTTTAAATGAGCACAGCCTTTTGTTTTTCCTTTAAGAAACCTCTCTTATTTACATTTATATATGCATACCTATAAGCATATATATACACATACAGGTATAAGGGAACAAATGGAATTGTTTTTGCCAGCCAGATTCAGCCCAGTGGGAGATTTGCTGGCAAGCACAGGAATCTCTGCTGCCTTTTGAGTCAGTAGCAACTCTGTCTCTGCCAGCAACATTGGATCAGTTATCATTCAAAAGTGCAGAACAAAATTCTGGGCTTAATTTTCTTACAAAGCCACCACACTCAATTGTTCCAAAAAAAGAAAGAAGGATCACTGTCATCTCTCTGAAGCGTTACAGCTGGCCGTCTTTTAAGACACACTTGAAGCTTAAACCCATCTCATACTCCACCTTTTGGTTGCTTTCCAGTCAGAGCAATTCTTCTGGGCCGGAAAAGAAAGGACGGGGCAACCCGACAGACACTCCTCATCAGTGATCTGCAGATTTAGCTGCACTTTCCTTTACCTTACTTTAACATTTTCCAGGCCACACCCCACTGTTCACATGCAAGGAAAACTCTTTTGAAGGCAACGCAGAACTGTCACACCAGAGTCAAAGAGAACTGACTTTTTTGGTGTGCCTGCAGGTGCTGGCCATAGCCACTTTTTGACATCCTGCATTGCATCAGCTCTCTGTTCCCAGATGAGTGAAGCTGCTCCTTAGTGACTGACTTGAAGAGAATTCTTACTACTGACAGCTGCAGGAGCTCTCTGTTCAAGTGATAAAAATGTGTGTTTTGGACACAAAGAACCAGACAGTTGGAGTAAAAAACACTGAAGCAGATGATAAAACCCCTACCAACATGAGTAAGACCAGGAATTCATCCTGTCTGCTGGTTGCTGGTGGACGTGTGCAGTGTACGTGGTAGCACTGTGCCTTCCTTCAGCTACTACCCAAGGATCAGCTTGGCAGCACGCAGCAACATCAAGCGTAGCATCAAAGCTCAGACCTCAAAGTGCTCCCTTATCTATGGCAATCCTAACAGCTCCTGTTAGAACAGAAGTATATGCAGGCCAGTGCCATCCAGTGGATGAGCACAAGATCTGGTCCCATGACAGTTTCTGGGGGATCCTTCAAACCCTACTGAGACTGTACTCCTGAGGGCTAAATGCACATTTCTCTTCACATTACTACTTGAGTTTTCTCTCAGCATCCCTAAATATGTGAAAACAAAGATAATTCAAGTTTTCACCTTTCCTTATTGACTATTTCCAAGTGACATTCAGTAGTGTGTACATAATTAACTAAGTGGGATAATACAACACCACAGAAAGGACCTTTAGAGCCACAGGACAGCATCACCAGATGAGCTGTGCACACTACTTCTACTGTGAAATATACCTTTCAGGTAATACTTTGTTCTATGTTATCCTTCTAATGTGGTGTGTTTGTTGTCGGTTTATTTTTTCCCAGGAGTCGCCAAAGTGTATGAAAACAAATGGAAAAAATGTGCAGTAGAGGCAAACACAATGCTCACCACAGAAGGCAGCCCACAGGAAAAAAAATTCCAGCATTATATCGTAAGGGTTTTGTTTTACAGAGGATAATTAGTATGAATAGTGCAAATATGCATTCTCTGACCTAACCAAAATATGAACAAAGGCAAGAAAATCTTCAAGCTGTGAAGGATTTTCTTGCTGTTTTAAGATGACCATGAATTTTATGGAACATTTGCAGTCTGATATTGAGAAAGAGTCAGAAAACACAGCCAATTTCAAATGCTGCACCTGACCCTTCACTCTACACTGAACACTTTTGTGGGTATATAATTACAGGTTCAGTCTAAGCTTCCTTTTCACTCAGTGATGGTCCCTCAGAAGTATCATTCCAGGGAAACCACAAGCTTGACTTTACATGAAGATAACAGTGAAACTGATTACACAGAACATATCCTCAAATTTACCTGGTGAATACACTGAGGAATATAGGGATATTTTAATTGCTTTGGGCAAAAGTAGAGTGATACTGAAGTCGGTAGTACCCTTTCAGCACTAGCAGAAGCCAACAGTTTGCACTGGAGTTCATCTTCAAGTAATGAATTTTTTCACACATTGAAGATACGTGAACCTTCCTCTAACAGTAAGTTCTTTTTGTCTAACTCTGTTGAAGAGAGCAGGGAATGAAATACATATCTTAAAAATCTCATGAAAGAAAAGGATGAGCTTTTAGCTTTGTTTTTGTTTGTTTGTTGGTTTTAGAAAATTCAAACTACGTTTAATTTTTGTTTAAAATATGTCCTTTGTGTCAGTGTACTGTGTGCTATGACAGTACACTGCAGAAAAGTGAATTTTGCCACAAATGCTACTAAAGAACAATTTCTACTGTAACTCCACCTGAAGACTTGTGTCGGATTTATTTTTTGAACCAAGATTTTTTCTTACTTTAAGGTTCCTGTGTATGGAAAGTGCACACATTTCAGTTATACTTTCCTTTAAATTTCAGCATCTGAAAAGGAATTCATCCCACATGGTTGAGCAAATCCCTGTGGTGGGATAAGAGCTCATGCCAAGGGGACAGCCCATGGCAGCATCCTCAGGAGGAGCACTTCCCTTCATCTCTCTGGGTTACTGCCCAGAGTTACTGCTTCTTTCCTGTAGAGGAAAGGAGGACAGGATAGCAGCATGACTTGTGCCATAGGACCATGTTTACCATGGAAAAATGAGAATGTGACACGCAGCCTGAACAAAACACGTCCTCATGGGCATGTACCCATTGCTCCTTTTTCCCCACTGGCCCACCAAAGCCAGGGGACCACTCTCATGGTGAAATAAAGAGCTTAGCTTTCATAATAAGGGCAGAGTAGCAAGATCAAGATCAAAGGACTGATCCACTTCAATAACAAAAAAACCAAGCCTGTCAGTAATGAGCTGCCTTCTCTGGAGCACATCTGGGCCTGGCTCAGTGCAGATGTTCTGGGCTCCCAACAGTGCTCTCAGCTGGAGCAGCTGAGATAGGGATTCCCATCTGCTGCTACATAACCAGTAACATCCTGCAAGGGCTTGGGGACTCAGAGAGGGACAAATGGGCTTCAGGCCGGCTCCCACAGTAACTGCAGGGATTTAAAAAGCACATGGTGCAGTGTCTGAAGATTTATTTCTTCCCTTTTCTGATAACAGATAGCGTTGTAAAAAGGAAATCTTTTCCTTTCTGAACATCCCACCTTCCACAGCTACAGGCAGCATCTCCCAACAAACCCCTGCACAGAAACGCAGCCCACTGGAGCACCTCAGCCTGGTTCTTGAGAGAGTAAACAGTGCCAGCAAAGTCCTTTGTGAGTGATACAACTGCATCAGCACAGGGATGTTTGCCAGCACAACTATTTTCTGGCAAGAGAAGGGCAAAAAGCCCCTGCTCCAGCTGATGTGACTAGGCTGGAAAACAGAAGCAAAGGACACTTCTTCTCAAATAGGGTCACCCTCCTATGCCGCCCTTCCTGATCCTCACTTTCTCCCAGTGCTGCTCACACACAGCTCCAGCTCTGCTCAGGATGGGGGTGGATGGGTACAGCCCAAGTGATGGGTGGGAGCCAACACAACGGGCTGCTGGAGGTGAGGGCTGTGTGCCATGGGTCAGTTCAGCAGCTCGCTGAGCCCGCAGCTCAACAGCATTGCCTCCATTCTTGTTGCAAACCACAAAGCTTTTGTTTCAAAGGAAAACGGCTTGAAAGATCTCGTGTGGGGAAAAAAAAAAAAAAGGTAGCATTTTCTCTGTGATAGCTGCAGTACTGCTGTTTCATCTGTGGAGCGCTGCTGGAAGCAGCAAGCAGCCAAACACATTGCTGCAGCCTGTTCATCGTAATGAGCAATGAACTTCATGGATGAGTTGGGACCGTTTAGTCAATAGCATTATTAAGCAGAGCTCGCTTGCCCTCTCCTTTCCCACGTGAAGAAGAAGAGCAGCTCAATACCAAGCTGTGTGCTGATGCAATTGCAAAACCAAAACCACCTCAGGAAGGGGAGGCAGCACGCCTGGCTTGGCAGCAGCTGTGCCCTCTCGCACACCTTGCTGCAGGGGCACAGGTGTCACAGGGCGAGGGCACCCTGGCGGTGCCACAGCACCCAGCAGAGCACATGGGGACACTCAGCTGAGCCTGAGAGTCACTGCCAGCCCCTCTGCAGACTCACACCTGGATTGTTACTGCAGCTAGCAGTGCGTGCTGCAGTCTGACAGCCTGTGCTACAGCTCCACGTGCCCACGAGCAGATTAAGCAGCACACCAAAACCAAAGCGCACGCAGCCACATCTCTGCAGGTAACACTGACTCTCATCCTTCTTGTTAACGTATCCAGATTTCTTCCTTCCTATGGTTTAACGAGTGGATGCTATCTGGGCAAAACACCACAGTCAACATATAAGTTGGCAGGAATGCTGAATTCAAAAGGCTTTGAATAATGTTGACACAATTCTGAGCTTGAAAGCCTATAGCTTACAAACAGCGTAATGTGTAGCAGTATTGTGTATTGATTTCATTAAATACTAGCACTGGGTGGGGGGAGATTGCTCTGAACAGCAGCTTTTAAGAAAATCACTTTCTAGCCCGTGATACCTGATAGAAACATACTGCTGCAATCTACACCAAGGGGAGAGAGAGCTGAATCAGAGGCCCCCAGGATGCAGTGCCGGTCTGTGCTGCAAGGGTGTGGGAATCCTGCAGCAAGCATTACCGATTCTCCTCCAGCCCTGCAGCAGCAGCAGCATGTGACTGCTGTCCCCCTGCTGCCGCACTGAGCCCGCGGAACGCAGCCCCAGCGCTCAGCTTCAGCCAGCGCAGCCCTGCCAGCCCCTGAATGCAGCCGGAGCCCGGCCTCGAGCAGGATGCGGGAGAAGCCCTCGCTTCCCTAAACTAGCTGACGCTCGGTGCGGCGTGGGCTGCATCAGAATCCAGCGGGGCATCGGTTTGACCTCTCCATCAGTTCCCATCAGCAAACGCTGCTGCCCCTGCCAGGGTGGAGCCCAGTTAATTGGGCTTGTGACCTCCACGTTCTCCGGCTCCTCTCATTCAGAGCAGACTCATAAAAGCGCAGTTGCTGCCAGCCACAAGTGCGCTATTAGCAGCAGTAGTAGCGGCGCTGTTATTATTAGCCTGCATTTTATTTATTTTTTAGGAAGTTATAGTGCCAGCCTGCAGACCTGCCTGTAATGCTTCTCCAAAGGGGGGTGGGAGGAGCAGACTGGCCGGCACCAAAGCCATCATTAATCTATTTTGAAAACAAGATCTTGTTTTCCAAATCTCCCTGCATGACTCGCTCATATTCTGCCAATGCATTTTTATGGTGGTTTGGGATTTTTAGGGGGTTTCTTGGTGGTGGTGAGGGAGTCCAAATGATTGATAAGCACTCTGGCTGGCTTTGCAGCGAGTTGGGAAGACAAAATGCAGCCTGTGCCCTTGCACTGAGTGAGCAAACCCTGCTGAAGCCCTTCTCCATGGGGCACTGTGTGTAATAGCTCCCAGGCTGTGGATGTGCCTGCTAGAGTGCTCCAAAGCTCAGTGGCATCTGGAGGTGACAGCATCACCAGCCACATGTGCTGAGGCTGGTTAACCCCACAAAATGCAGGGGAGACTGCAGCCTGCCAACCTCAGGGACAGATCCTCAGCTGATGTTCTGCAATCCTGGTTTCTACCAGTGCATTCTGAAGAGACAGCTGCTTCTCCCACGGTGACGTGCTGCCAGCTCCCCAGCCAGGTCACTGCAGCAGAGGGGCACTGGAGTGACTGGAACGCCACCCTACCCACCTGAGTTGTGCTCATCCTATGCCAAAGTCCACTTTGTGTCATTGCTGTGGTTAGAGGTGAGACTCAGCTAAAGGCTGCGACGTCAGAGACGATCCGAGAGGTTTAGAATGCTGGAGAGAGAACTGGCACTGCAGACCTGAAGAGATTTGTCCTGCATCTCAGCTAAGACCAGATCAGGATCAGAGGCTGATTCAGCCTCTAGATGCTGTTGTTTAAGGGAGAGGTGTACGTTTCTGATAGGAAGAAATCACTGCAGAGGGCTCGCATAGGAGAAGCACTCTGGAGGAGCAGTGCTGCAGCTCTACCTCCTTACCCTCCAGACTGGCACAGATGTTGGTAAAAGGCATCTGAGTTAGCAGCAGTCCATGAAGTGAGAGCACAGAGCTCAGGAAACACTCTCGCTACCTCCAGTACCGCCTTTGCCTCCCAGTGATCCTGTACAAAACCCTTCACACTGTTCCTCAGTTTCTGTAAACCCTCTCTTCTGTAAACGGGCTGTGGGCACCATTCTGACCCAATCTTTGAGAAGAGGAAGGGAAAACAGTAATTCTGGGTGAAGGACAAGAAATGAACCACCAGGTGAGATGTCTGACACAGATGGAGAAAGCAAGGCAGAAGCGAGCCTTAGTTGAGAGCTCATTCACTGACACTCTCCGGAGAATGTCTCATCAACTACTGAGACTGGGACAATGCTGTCAGACAGAAGTTCATATTTTACCTTAAATAATGTAAAAAGTCCCAGCTGCTGCAGGGAAAGGCGTCCTCCCCCTAGGACAGAGCCAGGACAGCTCTGGAGGACGTGAGCGTGCTGCAAAGCAAATCTCACGTAGAGGTTACTGCATGCTTTTCTCATTTAAAATGGTGTTGTGCTTATTCATCTTTGTGCAGTGTCCCCTGTGATTGCACACGGCTGCATGCAATACTGGAGAAGTTAGGAGAATTCAATTATATTGATTTACAGAAGAAAGAGACAATAACAAATGTAATGGTAGTTGTTATTCCATATTTTATTGTGATCCATTAAGACTTCGGTTTCTAATATCCTCTACCTTCAGTGTGAGAATGAAATTCAAACAATCATTTTCAGGATGAGGCTTTTCTCCATGCAGAGCCCTGGGCTGCCAGCTAACCAAGTGCTGGCACACGTAAATCAAGACCTACTCAAACCTGGGTGCATTCAGATCCTTGCTGGAAATGAATTCAACCAGTCTCTTCTTAGAAAAGAAGCTTCTCAGAAGTAGATGTGCCAAGTGGCCATCCCACTCCAGTGCCCTGCAAATCCAATTGTGGAGTAAATAGTGTACAACAGGAAACTGAAGCTTTTTCATATAATCACAGAATCATCGAGGTTGGAAAGACCAATAAGATCATCAACTCCAACCACCAGGCTATGCCTGTGACTGCTCCAGACCGTGTCCTTCAGTGTGACATCCACCCTTCACAACTCCAGAGATGACAACTTCACCATGTCCCTGGGGCAGCCAGTTCCAGTGTGTTACCACTCTTTTTTCCCTGCATCCACCTGGACCTCCTCTGGCACAACTTGAGGCCATTCCCTCTCACCCTTTTGCTGTTACCTGGGAGCAGAGGCCTACTCCCACCTCGCCACAATCTCCTTTCAAGGAGTTGTAGATGGTGATAAGGTCTCCTCTGAGATCCCTCATCTCCAGACTGAACAATCCCAGTTACCTCAGCTGCTTCCCGTAAGCCTTGAGCTCCAGCCTTTTTGTTAGTGTGCATGCTTCGAAGATGCATTATGTAATTATCAGGTAGGTGACCACATAGCCACAGCAGAGAAAAGAAAACTCCAAGCATTAAGCTAAAGCAGGAGGAGCATCGCCAGTCCATAGTCTGTTCCAGGCACCAATGACCAAAAGCTGACAGATTTTAGAGGAGCCTTTAAAAGAGAAAGATTTTTGAGAGAAGGAAGGAAATCAGTCATCCAGAGTTGAGTGTACCAGCATCTCCTGCTGCTGGGTACGCATATCAGCAGTGACAGCTTGATGTGCTGTTGCTCTGCCACCAGATGCACAGCTCCATCTACACAAGCAAAAGCCCTCCAGCCTCTCCTCACCTCACTTTCCTCCTCCTGCCATGAGAGTTCACATTACCATGTAATAATAGGAGGGTCCAGGCAGAACACAACATGCAGCTGGTTCTCCAAATCCCTTCTTTCCAGCAACCAGACCTGAAACTCTCTTGCTCACAGCTGTGCTGTCCCCATAGGAATTCCCCTCCCCAGGGCTCAGACCCTGCTGCTGGCAGCACAGCCACTCCTCCCGAACATTGAGAACGGCTGCACTTGATTATGGTCAGCAGTTAAAAAGCTGGTGAAGCACATTCCAGTGCTGTGATATTGCTCCAAACAGAAGAATGATCGGATGCAGCCCTGGCTGCTAGAGGTAGAGCATTTTTATGTTGATTGTGTTTGGGAGCTGCATTCTGCAGTTGAACGATTGACTATTTGTTCGCAGCGTCTTAAGCTGTTACTGCACCCAGTTTATGGTGATTTAACTGAGTATTTATAGCCGAGGTTAACCATTTCCCTGCACTATTTCTTTGCTCACTGCCATCACTTGGCACCTCGAACAGTTCCTCTGTATCCACCTTCCCAAAGCGCTTGGACTGGGCAGTGATGTGCTGCTGAAAGTGCATCCTTGGGGATGGATGGCTGCTTGAGCACCTCCACCTCACCAAAACAACTTCAGGGCACACTGCTTTCAAAGGAATCTCTCCTGGCTCACACACAGGCCAGTAGCAAGCCCAGCTTTCTGTGGGCTGGCCCTGCCCCAGCCTTGAGACCATCCCACAGCCCCCCCAGGGCTATAGGCCCACCTCGGAGAGCAGATCTGGGTGCTGGGTGGAGGCTCAGCAAGGGGAAGTGCATCTGCAGGCCTTCCCCAGGGAGCATAGGCAGTTTCGGTGGCAGTTTTGAAGCACCCATTTCCCACAATACTCCAGCCTCCCTGTGTCAGCTTATTGCTGCCTCCTCCATATTCTGGGGGATTGAGACAAGCTCCTCAAGATCTACAAGAGGCCTTCAATACATGAGGTGTAACCCCAAGCAGGAGGAGGGAGTAGGGGAAGCAACAGGGCTGCATGCACCTTCACCTAGCTGAACAAGGTCATGTGTACTGTAGGGGGATTTGACATACCAGCGTGGTGGAGCTGAGGACCTTTGTAGGCCATTTGTCCACCTCACTGCACAAGGCAGGGGCCAGCAGAGCAGTTTGCTCTCCCAAATACTGAAATTCTCCAAGGGTCGAAATATCACCTACTTCTTTGTGCAACATGCATTACATCCAGATAGGCAAATCAGCATATGGACACATTATCAAAGCTTATACACTTTCACCAGAATCATAGAATCATTAAGTTTGGAAAAGAACACCATTTAGCCCAAGCCAACCCACCCCCACCATGCCCACTGACCACACCCTTCAGTGCCACACCTCCACAGTTCTTCAGCACCTCCAGAGATGGTGTCTCCCCCACCTCCCTGGGCAGACTGCGCCACCACATTGCCACCCTTTCAGGGAAGTTGTTTCTCTTCATACCCAGCCTGAAATATCCATCCTTACCTTCAGCCTCTTCTTCTGCATTAAATTGATGTCTACTTCAGGGCTCAGCCCAGCTTTGCTCCTCCTTGGGAGCTTCCACCACCTCAGAATTATGATCACGTAAGCATAGGAGATGTGGTCTCCCAGGTAGACCTTCTCCCCTGAGTTCACCATCCACCTGTTTGATAATTCACATATTTAAATATTCTACCTTCTGCCATTTAACCTTCATCAGCAAAGTTAATTTGCAGAAGCATGTTGTGAGCTCTGTGGGATAGAAAGCACATTTTTCTGGTGTGTTGTACATAGTAACAGTTTCTATGTAATATTCCATAGGAATATGAGTCTTTACAAAATTGGCTAAATTTAACAGCTCTAATGAAGTCACCTTGGGTTATAAACATAGCATGCTACCTTCCAAACTGCGGGATTTCAGCACATGCATTCTTCCCCTTCACCAAAAATGGAGGTGGTCGGTTTTCTGTCCTCGCGCAACTTCTCCTGCCTCCTGTTTGTCCCTTTGCTTTTTAAATGTCATGTGGTGACCCCTGAGAAGTGTCACTACATTCCTGTCCTACCTAGAATCATAGTGGAAGTGACCAAAAAGGACCATGGAGTCCAACTGCTGGCTCCACACAGGACACAGAACCACACAATCAGACCACTTCCCCAGCTCTCTCCCACCAGCAGTGCTCTTGGCCTCTTGGACTTCACCTCCACCACTGCAGGAACCCCGTGTCCCTGCCCTTCTTGACATTTCCTTGCCTCACCAATTCACATCACAACCTAAATTCTGGTGGTAAACAGCTCTGCCACATTTTAGGATGGTTATCTTTTTTATTATTATTATTTCTGGTCACTATCTCTGAAAAGAAGGAGATGATAAAATTCTATGTAAGAAAACAAAATCATACACCAACATCAGGATGAATGTGCCTCCTGGACTCCTGGTTAGATAGGGTGAAACCAACATTTCCCTTCAGAAGCTCACGACATAGATGCTTCAAAACCAAGGACCTGTAGTGATCTCCAGTAGTCACACCTATTGTTTACTTGGGTTGATCCCTAATTGTGAATTACACACACAACCCAGCAACACAGCTCTCCATTTTAAAGACATCCACGACTTCAGGAATTTGGTCAGCAGTGGCAGACAGGTGCTCCAGCTTGGCCTGAAGAGCAGAGTTCTTGGATTGCTGCACCCTAATGTCCTCGGTTATTAAATGCATTTCTTTGGGCCATCTGCTCCTAGGGCTGCTGAAAGGCAGAGGGCAGGCTGCTCACAATAGCTGCTTGTGTTTAGTGCCTTATCTGGAACCCAAGTCACAGCTGGCTGCTGGTCCAGAGCAGAGAATGAAGGGCACCCAAACGAAATGTAGTCAGCTGGAGTGGTGGTTTAGCATTTCACTAGCAGGCTTCCTCTCTTCAAATCACTAGCAACTTACCTTACACAGGGGAAAGAACAGCCCAGGAGCTGCAGATACCCTGTAGACATGGAAACAAACAGTAGCTTAGCTACACTGTGTATGGTTACAAGGGGGAATCAGTATCTCTATTATGCATTCCAAACCGATGGATTATGAGTTTGATTTTCTTTTTCCTGCTGTCTGCTTTCTCTTACGCTTCAGGCAGTATCCGGAGAACCCCAATGAGCACAGAGTGCCTCATGAAGTCAGTCCTGACCCGAGCAGATGCAATGCTGCCACTGGTTATGTGCACAGAATCCTCCCCACGATATGAAATACAGTAACAGAGACCCAGTCCCAGTCCTTCACATTGCACCCCTACTTTCTGCACCCAAAGGAACTGTGCAGTGTGAGATGAACAGGGAGAGTTCATTTCAAATATCCATTTTGCGTTCCCGTTAAAGGCCGGATCCAGCCAATAGCAATCAGTTCTGCATGCATTGCAATGAGCTGTAGATCATAGTTTGGCAGGAGCTAACCTGCACGTTGCCAAGTTGTCCAGGAGATAGTAAAGCACAGCTCGCAGCTGACACGAGCGTGCTGGGGACCTGTGAAGCAAGCATTGGGTCCAGGTCACAGTCACTCTCACTGTCAGTAGTGGCAGACACGTCTGGCTGCACCTCAAATCACAGCTGACAGCCTTCTGCTGTGGGTTGTGCTGCACACTGTCCTGTAGTCTCCCTCTGCAGAGGGCAACCAGCCAGGGTCGGGGCCAATGCCACTGCTCTGATGACTAATGCTCCAGGCAGCACTGGAGGATCATCTGCCCTGAGGAAAAACTGAACTTGGGATGTTCAAATTCTGAGGAATAACTCAATTTACCATCCTGGACCTGGAGCTCTATGCTTGCCACAGCCTGAAATGCCCTTCTAACACCATGCCCTCGAGGCAGGGATGCAACAGGACACCAACCTGCAGCTCACAGCCCCTGGGAAGCCCTCACCTCATCCAGGCTGCTAACACTGAAGACTTGTCAAGGTTCTGGCATATACACTTTTTTTTTTTTTTGCTTTTATATAAATTAATTTAGAAATGGGGTGCAGAGGTGCTCCTTTCATATTGGCTCAGCTCCAAAAACCTTGATTTGTAGCTCTGGGGAGGGCTTAGGAGATAACGCTCTCCTTCTGCAGCGGATGCCTGCTTCTAGGCAGTGGGCACACCACTCTGCTTCCCCTCCACAGGGTTTTGCAGAACGTGGTCATGTGGCACTACATATGGCATATGTAAACATACGTAGAAACAAAAGTCTTTATGTCTAGGTGTATATATGCACAAATGAGTAAACATGTTCGTTTTCCACGTCGGCATTGCAGAACTCCATTTTTTTCTTTCCAGGCAACCTTATTGACAGGCCCATAAATACTACAATGCCTCTTTCCTGTGGATTAGGAGAGCTGGAAACATCTGCTCCAAATAATCCTTTCTTTTTTTTTTTCACTGCACTTAGCAGGGGAGGGAAGAAAAAGTCTGATGAGCCACAATGTGTGATCAGGCAGGGGAACAGCATAGACACAACATACCCCTCAAGAAAGGTAATCACTTCCCCTTATTGCAGGAAAGTTGGCCATGGACACATAAAGCTTTAAGAATCCAGATAAGGGAGTGGATAAAAACAGAAAAGGTGAAGGAGAAATGAGATATGAAATTAAGTAATGGATTATAATGCTTGTCTCTTGACTGCAAGAATTTGGAAATGGTGAGACAGTGAGAATCCAGCACCAGGAACGCCATCAAAATAGGCTCATGCGAGATCTTATTTTTATGAAGATGAACTCAAAAGGAAGACAAGCAAAGCATGGCTTTAAAATAAATATAATTTTTCACAGTCAAAAAGATTAGCTTTGATCTACAGTCTACAGTCAGGTGGGAAGAACAAGCTGGTTATTAGACTACATGAGAAAAGAAACAGAAGATCACTGCAGTCTTAAAAAATAAAATCGAGGGATATCAGTTCCATACAAAGACAGAACCTGCCAAGGTCTGAAATTGCAGATTTATATCAAACCCACAACCCAGCAGATGCAGATTTAATTCTCCTTCATGAGGAGCAGCACAGGTCGGGAGAAGAATCATAGAATCATTCAGGTTGGAAATGACCTGTAAGATCATCCTGTCCAACCATTCACTCACTACCAGTACTGTCCACGAACTGTGTCCCTTGGTGTCACACCTCCACGTCCAAGGCACCCCTGGAGGAAACATCAGAGGGAACCTGAAGATGCTTTAGGAGTCGAGCACTTGTGTGAGGGTGGATTATCTGAAGTTTCAGTGAAGGGATTGAAAAGAAAATGTAACCACCACTGAACAAGTGAACTCAGATCAGATACCTGTGTGTGAGATGGTTGGCCACCAGCATCTGAACCTGTGCTGGGATCCAGCTCACCATACTGAATGCAAGACTGCATCATAAAGGAACATACAAAAATAAATAAATAAATAAATAAATAAATAGAGAGAAACACAGCTAAAGCAGAGAAGAAAGGAAAAGTAAAAGCCCAGTTCCCAACAGCACATGAATGCAATAGAGGGAAAGCAATACCTCAAGAGACAGAATTAAAACAAAAAAAAAAAACAAAACCAAAAACAAAAGCTGAATGAATGTTTCTGAAATAGCGAAGGAAGACAGATTCACCATTCAAGCTTGGCAGAGCCTGTTTGTAAAATACGTATCAATTGTTCTTAGAATAAAAAAACCAACATTATTATAGATTGCAAGCCAGTAACCTAGTAAAAAGTCTGCTTTTCAGCTGTAGCATAACAGCTATGGAAACAGCAGCTGCCCAGCCACAGATGGTAACGAGTTAAAATGTTTCTTAGTGGAAAAAAGCAGTTGTGAAGAAAGTCTTTGTGTCCCAATCCCCTCCCTCACCCTGCTGGCTGCCCCTCTCCCAGCCCAGCCTGGAATGCAGGTGGCCTTCTGGGCTGCAAGCTCACACTGCTGGCTCATGTTGGGCTTTTCTACCACCAGAACCTTCAAGTTGTTCTCTCCATGGTTGGTACAGAGATGCTTGGAATGCACAAAGGGAAGGCTAGTTCTGAGTACCACCAAGTCCTGCTGCTTTTCCAGCTCCCCTGCAATGAACAGAGGCACCTACAGCTCTGAGCACCTGGTGGAGATGTAGGTGTCCCTGCTCATTGCAGGGAGTTGGACTCGTGGCCTTTAGGGGTTCCATCCAGCTCGTGCAATTCTATGATTCTGTGCTTTGCTCTGATAATGCTGTGCAAGTCCTTCTTCCCAAATGGCCCTTTGAAACAGCGGGGCTGAATCCTTGCTGGCCCCCAGGGATGGTTGTGGCTTCTGCTAACACTGCTCCATGGACAAAGTGCTTAAGATGCTAATGGGTTTTAATTTCCCATGAATTTGCAAGCAGCAGTATCCTGCAAAGCTTCGGGTTATTGTTCATGCTTCCTCACCTAGTCTAACATTTATTATATTTTTCAAATAGACATTAGTATTAATTTAATCTTTCTTTTTTCCTTTTTTCCTTTTTTTTTTTTTTTCCTGAAATGGGTTATAATTAAATGTCCTTTTCCCGTGACATTTGCTAGGGTATAGTGTAGCGGGGGCACTTTTAAAGACTCATTCAATGTAACTAGCATTTCAATTAGTGTAAGTGCACGAAGTAAACACTAAAAAAAAAACAAACATCCCAGTTCCTTGAACTCATGCACATGGGATGGTTTGATTTTTAATTGACTGCTAATTCTCTTCATCTTTAATTTTTTTATTTTTTTTTAATATATTTTTTTTTAATATGGAGGGTTGGATATTAGGAAAAACATCTCTCAGGGGGAGGGAGTAAGGCAGGGTAGCTCAGCAATGGCAAATGGGTGTACACTTTTTTATCTAAACACAGTCCTGTGAACAGTGGAAGCTGTGGAGCCGTGCTTCCTGTTGTGATAAAGGAATATGAAAACAGGTTTGAAAATTGATAAAAAATGTCAGTATTTTGGACTATTTGCAAATTCATTTTCAGTCATCTCAAATACATTACTTGAGAATTTTCAGATGAAATGTATAAAGTTGTAATTCAGAATCTGATCATGTATCTTTACTGGACTTCTGTAAGCCATCTCTTACCAGAGAGAAATACCCCTCATTTCAGTCACACTGGTTCATGCCACTGTTTTTG
Organism: Odontophorus gujanensis; assembly: GCA_013399175.1. Taxonomy (NCBI): domain Eukaryota; kingdom Metazoa; phylum Chordata; class Aves; order Galliformes; family Odontophoridae; genus Odontophorus; species Odontophorus gujanensis. Next base: position 430,540 of record VXAB01002804.1, on the reverse strand, counting down.
GCAGCACACTTATTTGTGAGCAACGATTTCCAAGGATAAAGCACAAGAAGAGTAGCATTTCATCAGAAATCTCTACATAAATCTGTAAAGTAATATCAGTGGGAAGGTTCAACCTCTGCTCCCATATCATCAACATCTGCCTCTGACATCCAGGGCCAACATCATAAGATAGGAGGCATTACATTCGGAGCAACCTTCATAGATGTGGCCCAAAACAATTCCTCTCTACTTAATTCAGTGCAACCAGGCAAGACAGAAGGTTGGACACTCATGGTCTAGGTGATCTTAGAGGTCTTTTCCAGCGCTAATGATCCTATGAAGCTTCTCTGAATGGTGGCAACCCTAGCAAAGTATGCACATGAAAGCATGCTGATTTTCTTCTCCTTTTCTACTCAGAGCTGTGATTTATTTTCCTTTCTGCAGCTGGAGCTTCACGTTGACGCTTCATCTCTGCGCTGTTGCCCTCACTCAGTTAGATTTTCATGTAGGATGTTTCCTACCGAGGAACAATGTTTTCCTAAACAAACCTTGTTCTCTTTGGTCCATCCCACCAACAAGCCCAAGCACGGACTAACAGAGTCCTCCGCAACATTCCCAGCTATTCACCCTTCCTCTTTAAAAGCAATCAGAGAAATATGATATTCTTCTTGTTCCAGTTTCTCGGATAGGATTTCTAAAATAAGGCCTCCTCCAGGGGTTCACAGATGCAGCTCTGTGCTGGGAACGAGGTCATTAAAGCACAGGCACATCCCGATGTGCATTAGCGCAGCCCTGACCTTGCTCGGGGTGCAGAGCACACTTAGGCAGCACTGTACAGTACCAGCAGTAATTGAGACTTTAATAAGTTGTCTCAAATTACCATAGGAGGCATTAAGGAAAGGGACATTTAATTACAGTTCTCTGTTAGAGGGGAAAACATAAAGGCACAATCGTTTTAATTCATCCTCTGCAGAGGCTGCTCCACAGCAGGGACGGATCCCACAGGCACAACGAGGTGTGGGGACATGGGGTGTGCTCCATGGCACAGAAAAACACAGGGTTAGGTGTGCGAGGAGGATCCCAGCATCCACCCCACTGGTCCTCTTCCCAGTCACTCTCTTGCAGCACCACAGTGTTTATAAAAGCCAAGCTGATTTCTAAAAAGGCAGCAGCAGTAAATGCCTGTGTATGAACTGCAGCATTTTATCTAACACCACCCATTGAAGTGAATGCTGCGCTGCACATTCTGCTGTTCCCAGAATAAGCACGGTGCATCTCAAATTGATTTACCCTTATTACTTATTTTGTACTGGGGTTTGCAAATTTCTCTCTCAGTGCAGGACATAATTCCTGTCTGTTGTTCACGGATGGCAGCTGGCTGACTCCAATAAATCCCACTTGGCCGGAGCCGAGCATCTACATCGTGATTCTTCCTCAGTGACCAGCCAAAGCCCTGCTCGTGCTTCCACACCAGTGCTAGCAGGAGGTGACTTCATTTATTGTTCCTTTAGCCTCCTTCATAGCTCCCAGTGATTTCAGGCTCTGGAGACACGTCCATCAATGCAGCGATGCTCCAGGAGGAGACGAGATGCGAGCGCTGCCCTCCCTTTGAGGTCCCTTCCAACCCAAGCCATACCACGATTCCACAATCCCAGACAGGAATTCACCTTTGTGAAGGCTCAAACACGAAGCAGCTCTGACAGGAAGCCAGCACCCTGCTGCCCGTTTCCTCTTTCAACTGATTGTCCTTGTGTTGAGTTGGAACAGAACAGGCCGTGTCGTCGGTCGGGGTAGAGATTTATGAGTGATTTAGCAACGCTGCTCGAACGTGCTTATTTTTGCGCAGTCGGTTACTACAGTGACTACGCACTGACAAGTGTCCTCAGCGCTGCGCTCTGCTCTCTGTGCATGGCATTTCCTGCTGACAAGTCCACACAGGGCTCTTATTAATAATCCCCCAGAGCTCAGTGTTAGCTCACGGGGGCTCCGGCACTCGGATTCCTGGCCCCCCTTTTTGGATGGCACTGCAACAGGTGGGTGCAGGAGATAATGGGGGGAGGAGGAGGAGGAGCAGCTCGGCGCAGAAGCCAACCTGCCTGGCATACTGATGAGGTGCCTCAGCGCAATGCCTCGCTGCCTGGCGGCAGTCGTTTTCCCTAACCTCCCTACAGAGGCGAAAACACAGCGCTGCGGGAACGCCGTGCATTACTGGTGCATCTTCTGTAACTCTTCCTCGCACAACACAATGTGTTGTGCTCCTCAACACCTCTGGTATCCCAGTAAAGGGATGTGGAAGCCTCTTCCCTGCCTCAGCGGTGCTCCAGATCATGCTTTCCCCCCACCCAGGCCTCAGCAACAGTGTTTTTTGCTATAGGGACTGTGCTTTTAGCACTTAAAGCCTCTTTTCTCAACATTGCCAAATAGAGGCATAGTTGAAGAGGTTGCAGAATTGCTCTCATTTTGTATTTCTTTTTTATTTTTTCAGTTAGATTAGTTCAGGGATCAGAAAATGAATGAGTTTAGCTCCAGCCCTGCAAGCCTGCTTTCCCTCCAGGCAGCTAAACACACTCCTCTGCTTGCTAGGCAAACATTTAATCACTGTCTGCACTCTGTATCCTCCACCACACTGGAAGATGGGCTCTTGCCACGTTCCAACGGGCACAACAGCCACATGTATGCATTTATTTCCTATGCAAGTTGTGGCCAGCACAAGGACAGATACAAAAAAAGGAAATCAGTTTTGTAAGAAAGAAGCCTTGTAAATGGGATCATGTTTAACAGGCTCTCTGACTTTGTAAGTCAGAGAATCATAGAACACTTTGGGCTGGAAGGGACTTCAAACATCATCTAGTTCCAGCCCCACGGCTTCTGTTTTCAGTGTAAACACAAATCAGGTACCTATCTGATAATATAACTACCAGACAATTCATCCCAGAAAACACAGGTGAACATAGTTATGTGTTGATCAATACCAAGTACCACAATATTGAGTGGAGGATGACAAGAGTGATTTCAGTTCTGTAAAGCTTGCTTTTTCATGAGAACAGAAAACAGAAGAAAAAAACAAACACAAGACACACACAAAAAAAAACAGCCCACATTTCACAGAATCATTAAGGCAGGGAAAGACCACTAAGATCACCTAGTCCAACCCCAACCCACCCCCACCTTGCCCACTGACCACATCCCTCAGTGCCACATCTCCATAGGTCTTCAACACCTCCAAGGACAGTGACACCCCCACTTCCCTGGGCAGCCTGTGCCAATGCATCGCCAGTGTCTCTGAGAATAAATTTTTCTGAATATCCAACCAGAATTTTATTCAAAATGAATCTATGATGCCGCCAGATCCTCATCTGCAGATCCTCATTTGGGAAGAGGTGCCTGGTGGTACCCTTTAACCTAGAGGGAGATTCAATGAGAGCCACGGAGTAGAAAAAAAAAAAAAAAAAAAGTTAGGCAAAGGTAACTTAGTGTTGAAATAACTTGCTTAGGGACCTTGCGAATTCATTGTTGCTTGAAGTCAAACCTGGGCACCTTTCCAAGAGCTACAGCTCAAGAATAAATTACAGGTGTGACAGAGCTGATGTTCTGGAAGCACAGAGATACGATGAAGGCCAGGGAAACAGTCACATCAAGCAGAAGTTGTTACGAATGAATTGGTATTCCTCCCCCAACACAACTGCTGAAGTGCATGGGAGAGGAAAGGGGAGATTAAGCTCTCAACAGTACCTCCATAGATGGTTTGTCTTCTCAGAACCACTGGGCTCAGAAGCCTGGGGAGCCCCATGAGTGAAATACCAAACTACCCAAATGGAGGAACCATCTCATCCTGGTGCAGCATGAAGAACCCATGCTCCATGTGCCATCTGCTCCCACTAGCTCCCAGGAAACTGCACACGTGCTTGCTTGGGCCTGCTGCTATCACTGGTAGCTATGGAAGTCCAACTGAAGTTGGCCACATGGAAATCACCACAGTTAATGGGAAGGCAGCTGCAGTGTTAAAACCCTTCCCTGGAGGAACAGGGGTGTGGGACAGGGACACAGAGGCCAGCCTGGGGGTTGGGTAGGAGCTCCTGCGCAGAAGCTCTCAGGCAGATTCTCAGAGATGGATTAAGGCTATTAACATCTGAGTCGTGACAGGGTGGGTTAATCCTCACAAATCATTGCTATGGGCTTCACTGGTTTTCAAAACTATACAAATTCGTCCCACTTGATCATTTATCGCCAGAGGTGTGGGTCCTTCACGCTTTCCAGCACAGATCATGCCTCCTCCTCATATTATACTCATCTAGATTTCTCTTCAGAGAAAACCCCAAAATAAATCACTCATGATTTGTAATTTATTCAAGCATTTCCCAACCCATTGGGCTATGCATTGCTTGGATTGTCATTTGACAAGATTAATAGCTTCAGGAACCACTGGGAACACCTTCCCCATCTCCTTCTCCTCAGAGTTGTGCGAGGCACAGGCTGGAAGTGCCACCTGGCAGTCCTGCATTGAATGCAAGCTGTCAGGGAACAGGTTGTGCAGAAAGGCATCCGAACTCAAAGTTACCCAGCATTAAAGAAGTGACACATCTGTCACTCAGCTCTGCTAATGATTAATTCCCTTTGTCACTTCATCTCCAGGGTTTCCTTTGTCAAGAACTCATGTCTAGCCTTCTATCAGCCTGGGATGGAGCTCCCACCTGTGCACCCTCCGTGACCAGAAGCCATGTCCCACAGAAGTCCTTCAGCCCTGCAGTGTACACCATGTGACTCTTTCCCACATATCAAGAACCTGTACCATTTTCCTCCAGCACCACTCCTGCCATCACCCTTCTGAAACCACAGCTTCTCAGCAGGACAAGGGATGGGTGTTTTAATAGTAGATTTCAGTACCTTCTGTTAGCTGGAGGAATCTGGACTATCATCAAGCTTAGCACATGAAATATTTTCTTTGTATTGGGGAAAGCAGAGAGGAAATGTAAGGACACATCTATGCCTCATCTTCCTGTTGGGTCTACGATTTCCTCCCAAGCTTCTGCTGTAGGTAATATTTAAGAGAGCAGCACACATGTCTGGCTCCTGGCTGCAAATACGTGTCTTCCAAAGACTTCTGCAAGCATTAATCAAACACTTAAGGACACACAGTTTTTAACATGCTAATTTACTTAAATGACATGTTATTTTGTCTTCACAACTGAGACACCTAAACAGCTGAACAGAAATCACGAACTGAATCTCATAGGAATAATTAATAGATGAAAAATAAAACAAAACAATCTAGAGCCACCCAGGCAAACAGCCCTTGGGATCTCTCAACAAAACAACACATTTAGAATCAAAATGGTCACACGCTAAAGACATTTGGACAGCCCTCTCCAGAGCTGCAGCTATTCTGAGGAAACAACCTGATATAAGGTTTGCCATGAAAAACAAATCTCAAGGTGTGTAACCAGACCCAGAGTAGCAAATAGAGCTGAGTGATCACTCACTGATCGGGAGTGGTCACAGAGGCGCATCCAAGGCAGAGGCCCCAGGTCTAAGTTGCTTTACAGCTAAGTCTACCATAAACATTAAGCAGCAAGGCAGCATGAAGAGCAAGACCCTTCGAGCATCAAGGAACATTGTCCTTGAGCAACAAGCCCATGCTGAGATCTCCCTCCAGAAGTCTCCTGCCTCCAGCCAATGCCTCACCCCCCATCCAGGTGCTCCAAAACTGGATCTCAGCCCCTGCTATGCTCCCCAGCAGGGCCATGTGCAGCAACTTGGGTCAACCACCTTGCCACCATCATCACATTCTCACAGGGCTTGCTCTACCCAAGACAAAAACAATCCTTTGCTATCTGATGTAATCTACCACAAATCTCTCATATGACACTGTATTCATACGCACAACCTAAAATGGGGCTTTTGGTGCATCACAACTACTAAGAAATGCATTCTTCCTTATATATATAATTTCTCCTCTAAAACTGTGCAACCTTAACTAAGCTGGTACCTCACAGGCTGACAATGTAAGCCTTACCTGGGCATTGTTCAAGGACTTCCTTAACCTCAGTGGGAAGGACACACCTAATGCAGACACCTAGTGCAGACAGCACTGCTTGCACACTGACATTGTGGTTCTCCACCCTGAGCTCACAGGTGAGTTAGTGTTGGCTTAATTCTAGCAGAAATAGGCAGAAATTATAGTTTGCTCCTCCTCATGAGCATATTAATGATTCTCAGCAGTGCTGTGAGTTCCCCCAAGCGCACAGCCTTTACCAGCTTCTGAATTCTTAAACAAAGGCTTATTCTCCTGAGTGTTTACGGGCATTAAGTAAACATCACAGTTTTTAATAAAGTGCAAAGATGTTTAAAACCATCTCGATTACTCAGCTTTCATTTATGCAGCACTGTGACCTTCCCATCCCAGGAGATGGAGGAACAAGGCTGAGTTACTAAACAAAAAAAAGACACAACAAAACACAGACGTACCTTTGCAGGAAAACAGAAGTAGAGAAATGACTCCACCACCTTTTCATGGTGTCATAGGATAGAATCATGGAATCATTAAGATAGGAAAGAGCACTAAGATCATGGAGTCCAACCATCAACCTATGCCTGCAACCACTGTGATCCAGGAAATGACCACCTCCAATGGACAAGGAGCTGTCCTACTGCATGAATTCTCTCCTCAAACACCTCCCCAAAGGTTCACCAACCAACAAGAAAGAGAAGAGGCACCAGACGCCCTCTCCGCTTGAGAAAGCATCGCTGGAATGTCACTGCTTCATCCCTTTGCTGGCAGGGCACAGCTTTCCTTGTCAGGCTTCTGCTTGACCTGAGACACTAACAAGATGCTGGCAGGTAATCATTTAAAACTGCATTTGCTCTGAAGTTGTGAAGTTATTTGCTTTCCCCAGTCCAACTCTTACTGCAGACTACTACACTAAAAAGGCTCAAATTAGGCTCTGTACTATTTAGTGTCTGTAAGCTTGGGAAACCCAGTGTGTGAAGAGTTACAAATTCAAAGCATTAAACAAAAGTATCTCAAGAAACCCAGCAGAATCTAAGGAGAAATTAATTAATTTGTGTACGTCAAGTTTTCCCCTCCTATTTCAGAAGATTTTCTATGCACTGGGAGCCAGGCGGGCAGAAGAGGACAGTGAATCTCACATTACTGCAACAAACTAAAGATACAAGGCAGTTCATGGTTATTTATTACACTTCCTTTCCCTTGACACTGGATTCTGAGCTGCAAACCTGGAGCTGTGGGCAGATCCCAGCGTGCACTGCTAACGATGCACAAAAATAAGACAGGAGTTCCTCCTGGAGGAAGAGAAGCCATCCATCCACGCCTTGGGCTAGAGGCAGCGCCGCTAACAATCCGCTTGACTTGTTTATCTTCCTTATGCCCATATCACAATTCTCTCCAGCTATTTTTCTGCTGCTAAGTCCTGCCATGGTCCCAGGTCACTCACTGGAAGTCAAACTGAGCACTGCTGTGATGGAGCACAGCCTGAGGATCGTTTGCTTCCAAGCATGGCACTGCTGAACCACGCCTGATTAATTGTGGAAAGTGGGATCTCTACACAAATCGTTTTAAAGGAGAATTTGATTAAGCTTAAAAGGTGTCTTCTAGGAATATTTGTACCAGTGAGACTTGATCACATACGCAGAAGAGAGGACGAACTGTGCAACAAAGGAAAATTAGATTGAAGGAGAATATCCAATTAACTGCTTTTCTTTCTCAGCTATGTTAATAACAGTGAAAAAAGAAACTGTTTTGGATTTCAGCATGTTAACAGCACAATATACTGATCAGAGGCACAAAGTTACTTAGGCATCAGAAAAGCTGCCCCTAAAGTTGTATTGGAAAGGCCAAAGATGATGGGAAGTTCATACAAGTAACACTTTTATTGCTAGTGAATTTGGGCAGTTCTGATTGGAGGTTCAAGTTCTGATTCAAGAGAAGTGGGACTCATGGGCCTAAAGAATAGAAATTGGATTCAGTGAGGTTTTTCCCCCTCAGCACAGGTATATTTCCAGAGTTGATGTACAGTACCAAGTCACAGGAGTGCCGGCTCTGTTATCAGCAAGCAGATACAATTTGGGACCCTCCCAAGGACATCCTTGTCTAGAACTATACAAGTTCACAGTGCTGGCCCACACTTCCCACTGTGCCTTGTGGCAGGAAGCAAATTTAATCCTCCTTGGTGAGGAATAGTGTAGGACAGGAGGACAATCATAGAATCACTAAGGTTGGAAATAACCCCTACGATCACCTAGCCCAACACAACTGCCCACCACCAATACTGTCTGCTAACCATGACCCTCAGTGCCACATCCCCATGGCTCCTGACCGTACAATAGTGGCTTCCCCACCTCCCCAGGCAGCTTGTCCCAATGCCTCACCACTCGGGGCGTGAAGGAGGGACCCTCCCTACAGGCAAGCAGGACAAGAAATTCAGTTATCAGTGCTGGGGACAGACAACGCCAGGCTCTAGTTTGAAGAAACTCAAAACTTAGTAAATATTGAAAAGAAAATAAACAAATTCTTCCAAACCAATCATTCCTCTAATGAATTATTTAATCCTATGTGAAGACAGACAAAAAAAGCCCTCCAGCAGGAGACAGTGTGAGCGCTGCCATGCAGGGGTCCATCGCTCCATCGTTCCCATCGCCCACAGCTGAGCCAGAGCCCTGGGAGGGAAATGAGCACTTTCAGGATGTAATGCATTAGATCAGTTTTCAACATATAATTTAGGATTAAATTAATTACACCCTAGAAAAGCTTATTTCTCTCCAAGGGATTCCGGACAACTCGGCAGCCTGCTGATGAGAGACTGACTTGTCTGGCACAAGCCCTTCTCTGACAAACCCATCGTGCCCACTCTTCTATTTTATTAATCCACCTCAGTCTCCTTTCAATCAGGAGAATTCTAAACCTTGTATGCACGAGGTAATAAAGAAGACTTGCAGCTGCCTGGATCTCCTATTCACTTTTTCTTTTCGGATATCAGCTCACTTTCGTCAGGCACATCATACTGTCTTTCATTCTAAAAGCATATTCAGGTCTTGCTAAGCCATACAGCTTCATGTGCTGGGTCTGACAAAGCATATAACTGCACTCCCAAAGTGTGCAGATGGGACCAAAATTTCTCCCATTTCTTACAAGTTCATTTTCCTTCCATTATCTCACACGTTGAGTTTTAAACTTCCCTAGAGAAAACTACAGCAAAACGTGCATCCAAAACAAGCACAGGTCTTCACCTCCCCCTCAAGTCATCTCTAGTTGAACACCAGCATCAGCCAGATGACATTTGTCGGCTCTTTTTTCACTCCCCTCTCCTGACCTCCCCAATGCAAATTTCTCTGCTGAGCAATTCTGTAGGTCGCTGCTCTTTGCTGCCATTTTCTAGGCTTGGGGTGCAAACTTCCAAGCAAACTTCCCCCATTTCAGTAAGGGAAACTTCCAGGTGATTTCACCATTTTTGGTACATTTCTGACCTTCTGTATGTGACTGTGCTCAAGATTTTCCCTTCTTGATGACCTCAGCAAATAGTTCCCTTCGTATTTTTGTAGTATTTCCCTCCCCGGTCCTCCAACAAAAGCAAACAATTCTCATACAAATGCCAGCAGCCTTTTTGGCGTGGTTTTTAAAAACACACATCTTGTTTACCATTTACTAAAAGCAACAACAGCAATGACATTTCTTACTCGTTCACAGACAATGCAGCAGCCAAGCCAGAGCATGGTCCAGAAGAGAACAAGACAATAGGTTTGATGCTCAGTTTTCTCTCCGGGAGGACACTATCTTACAGACTCTGTTTATGGAACAAAAACCACGCTTGTGTGAAAGCACATGCTCGGGGAACACAAGTTTGCTTTACCTTTGCTTCAGGCAATTCCTCAAGTCAGTGTCCTGGCACAGCAAGCTCTGGGTTTCTCACATCTGCATCCTGACTGCTCCTCTGGGTTTTGCTTGGGGCTGGGGAAATCGTGTGGGCAGGAGGAGGTGGTTTGTTTTGAAGATTAAGGGCTGAAGGATCCACATCAGACAGCCCTGCTGAAGAAGCAGTCACCCTCTTACAAGGGCTGGGACAGCACACTCCAGCACCAGCAGACTTAGAGAGATGCTTGTCAGTAGTACACCCTCAAATCTGTCTGTGCTACCAGAACCGCAGGCCTGTCTCCATCCCCACCCTCCTTGTTTTTTCATACATGAAGACATGACTAATTGCTGCCCAGCATTGGAAACCCACAGCTAAGGATGGGGCAAGCCCCCGGGCGGTCCCCATGGCCAAAATCTGAGAGGTAAGTGGTGGGTTTCAGAACGGCGTTTTACATCAATCACATTTTTACTATGTATTTTATTACATCAATGGCTTGAAAAAGTTTTTATTTGATGTCAGCAAATATCGGAAATCATAGAAAAATGAATTATGTAGAATTTCACAAAAGGAATTTACCCCACTATAATTCCTCGTACAGTAAAATAATTCAAAACCAAATGTTACTTTTCAGTGGCTAAGCAATTTTATAATGCTATGAACATTCACCACAGTAAGTGTGCTGAATAATAGAAAACAGGCAAAAAAGACATTTAAAATATTACTTACAACAGCATTATTACAACATACTTTCTTTAAAATCCCAACAAGTATTTTATCACTTCAAAAGCTATACAGCATTTCCATTATATTTGCAAACTTAACCTTATACATCTTTTAAAATCTTGAAAAAACTTTTTAAGCAATCTATAAGCAGTTAACAAAATTGATAAAATCTACATAATGGAATACTATACACTCCAGTATAAATTTTATTTTAGGAGAATATGAATGTAAACACTCATTATTATACAACATGCATAGACTATACTGACCTTCCATCTTCTGAACTGTAACTTTCACTGCAATTGTGCTTTACTATCAACAGGAAAAGCTGCATTAATCCAGGGAGTGGCAGAAAGTATTTGCTTTAGGGGCATTGCACAAGATCGCTAGATTTTGACTTGCTGAAGACAAGCTGGAGCTAATAATGTTTCTTTTCTTTTTTTTTTCCTTTCTTTCTTTTCCTCTTTTTTTTTTCTTTTTTTTCTAAGAGTAAGGATCAGGTTGTTCAGCGTCGAATGGGGCACGCACCATTTTGTACAGATTTGAGAAAGAGAACGTAATTATCCAAGAAATCTCCAGACTTCTGTTGCGCTTCGCTGCCTTGGGGGATCCACGTTCACAAACCCAGGGTTCGAGTTAGTGTAATGCACTGCTTGGCTCATATTTGGTGTGCAAGAATACCGACAGCACATCAGCAATTTATTTAGAGAATAAAAACTGAGATTTAAAGTGACAATGAGCATATTTTATTACACGTTTCAGATGTCTTTGTACAGGAAAGAAAAATGTTTGTCAGGACGTTGCTTCAAGAGAACAAGAGTTTCACTCTTATCGTAACTATTAAAAAAGTGTTCTAGTGAATATTTATGGGGACATCCTGGTTGCAAATTCATAAAAATATATTAGGATTCCGTTATCCCCATCGGTATTACGTACATCACAACAACCACTGTGGTTGCACTACCAGTTATGGCTGCTACGGCCTTAAGCATCTGATTGTACACTGTTGCTATACTCTGAAGCACAACTGAGGTGTGTTGTTTGTTGTTTTTTTTTTCCCTTGGTTGTAAGATTATATTACAAAAAATTCATCACTGTTTCAAACCAGTTAAACACGAATATTCAAGTAACAAGGTTGTTTTAATGGAGAAGGAGAAAAAAAGTAGTTACCTAGCACTTTACAATACTACGTAGAAATTAAATAGAACAAATGAAATTTGTTTATGCATATGCAATACACTTTTATATCTTTAAGATTTCTAAAACTAAAACTTAAACTATCATTTTCTTTAACAATACCATATTTTGCACAATAACTTATACTTAGGAGAAATTATTTCCCATTTTCCACAAAATATATATAATTATGACATTCACATTGATAGTTTAAGGAACAAAATGTAAGTGAATATTCTATCTTACGCAGTTATCTTTGTGGACCCTTCTAATCAGAATGCAACCAGTTGATGTAGCTAATGCTTGTTCCGTTTAAAAAAAGGAAAAGAGGGTCTTCACCTAAACAAGACCAAACCATTTAAACTTTAAAAAGCTAAAATGATTTTATCATATTTAAAAACATAGTTAAAGAGAAGGTAAAAAAAAACCTAAGCGTTTAAAATACAGTGCTATTATATTGTACGTCTCAACTACAATAAGATAGCTGTCAACTGAAAAGGAACTGAACAACTTTTTTCTTCCTAATGTCACAAATTATACATGTTTCCCCCTACCCCTTGGGGATGAAGCCAAAACACAACTTTTCTGATCACGAGATGGACAGGTTTGAGGGCAAAAAACGAGGAGAAGTCCTCACAGGTAGCTCAGCAGCCAGCTGGAGCTCAGAGCTCAGCCAGCTGGGACGCAGGGTTGCACAGTGCCCTCACACTGGCACAGACTTGTGTCTGCACACTGGTACCAGAGGGAAGATCAGCGCTAGGGTACTTCTAACGAGCAGCACTGCTTTGTACCACAACTGTCAGCTCAATTCACGGTGCTGTTTGCCCACCTTGATCCTACCTCTCACTGGCTAACAAACGTCCTTCCCAGCAGCAATCCAAAGGGACGTGCTCAGGTCCACCTTCAGAGCTGCCACTTCACAGAGACAGCTGCATGGATGCCACAAACTTGGGTTATACAAAAGACTATAAGTTTCCAACAGAGAGGGCAGGGGGGGGTTCCCTTCCAAACCCTCAACAACTCTAAGGATCTCTCTGGAGCTACCAGAATGAATATGCTCAGAAACAGCTGCAAAGTGGCTGAAATGGGCCCCTTTGGGGTTAAACACTGCAGCATATCCTAAGAAATGCCCACGTGCTCCTTCACCTGTGTATGTGTCACCGCTCGATATCTGATGATGAATCACATTCCCCACACAAGGAAGAAACAACTTCAGAGGTAACCAAGGCCACCTCCCTGCCTTTCCTTGGGCTGTGACCACAGAGAGGTGTAACTGAAGTTCTCTAGCAGCCAGCTGGCACTCACCTTGCTGCTTTATGTAGAGATCTGAGCTATCACAGCACAGCTCAGTGGTTCAAGCATCAGCACCAATTTAGGGGCTAGACCCCAAGCACCGTACTTCAGCTGTAGGACAGGACAAGGGTAGCTCACTCCAAGTTGCATTAGGAAGCTGGTGCTGCACACTGCTGTGCGCTGTCCTGACCCTAATCTCCTCTGTAGAGGAAGAGAGGCAAAGGTCCATTTCTCCACCTGCAAAAACACCTGTTGGTTTCTTCCAACATTGTTAAATAAACCATTTTTTAAATGCTTTGTGACTAGTGTTATTTTGCAACTTTGTACCAGCCAAGAAGTAATACTGCTGCTCCTAGCTCCTCCAAATACTGTCTGCTCAGCAGCCAGCAACTGCCTCGCTCAAGGTGCAAAGTCCTACCACAGCACTCCCAAGAGCAGCTCCAGCTTAAGCCAGCTAGACAGGCCACAGCACAGATCTGTTGTGCACAGGGCTGGGGGGTCTGAAAGCTGTGTGCACCAAGTATTTGGAAAAGCACCTCTTAGATTTTAAATTGCATATTTTGGTTCAGAACATGAAAGCGATCTGTGCTTCAGAGGGGCTAGAATGGCCAATGAGATTAACCCAGTTCTTCTCCTATAAACTTCCAAGAGACCAAAAACTACTCCAAGGCTGAATTTTGTTCTCCAACCCTTGCCCAGATTTCCAGTGGGAGAAGTAGTTTGACGTCTTTGGCAAACAGCGCCCTGAAGAGGGATGAGACACTGGGACTGGAGGTGACCTATGGTAGCCAAATGTAAAAAGGCACATATTCCAAAAAGGAGAGGCACCAGAGAAAGTTGTTTTGACTTAATCCCACGGAGGATCAGGAAAAAGAAAGTTGTGTAGTACTCATTTAACAAGTTACAATGCAAATGCTGAATGCCAGGGGTTAAAAAGCATATCGAACAGTTCCAGGTTATGTATTCCCTTTTGCACTAAATAAAAGCCATTAAAATATACAGGAATAAAATACTCGGTTAGAGAGCTTTCTATGAAGCAAGAACACACAAATACAGTGGAAAGAACTGCACAAACCAGCAGTGTAATGAATGACTTTTACAACCTTGGACTGACCAAATCTTCGAGATAACGTTTCCTATCACTTTGCATTATTCAAGATTGCTTGTTAACATGCCCCATCATTTCAGATGAAACTTGACACCACTGGCATGTGCACAGGCCTCTCCTTTATAGAAAGCTCACTAATAATAGTGTCATCGTAAGAATACACAGGAAGCGGAGACCACAAGGCCATGCAGCAATACGTACTTATACCCTATGGACCAAGTATTGTAACAACTCCTAACACGTAGAGTTACTGTGGGGCTGCTAAGGAGCTCCTTTTGTTTTGCAGGTTGGTCAAAATTACAGACAGGTGTTACTGGTTCTAGAAATCCCCATGCTTAAGCAGGACGTCGATGCGATGGAGAGCTGAGCTATCTGGGTGCATTTGAAAGAAAGTGGAGGCAGTATGAAGGAATGAGGGGAGATTAAGGCAGATGTAGCACAGGACTGGAAGCGTTTGCCTTTTTTTGGTAATAGCTGCTTGTCCACAGATATGATGCAGATGGCTGTCTGAGGTTTGCTAATACCTGATATCCTGGATAACACAGTAGTCAACACAAATTGTTCTAGGCTACAGCACCTTCTCACGAAGCAGATGCATATCTGACATCAAGAACAGAAGTAGCCTGGAAGGAAGGAGGAAGGAGAAAAAAAAATGTTTAGTTCATAAAAGAAAAAGCCTATGTATATTCATTTATCTTCAGACTTTACCCCAGGTACTGAAAGCAACAAGAGAGCCAACCCGGCACATGGGGAAAATCACAGCAGCTTCCCCTGTACTGAGCCACACCAGGACTAAGACCAGACCTGAGAGTGTCTCACCTCCCCACTTCAAAGCAGGGGGGGAGGAGAAAGAAAAAAAGAAAAGAGGAACTTGCTATGAAAACACACCAAAGGGGAAAGCCCAGAGAAGTCAGAGGGCTGACAAAGCTTTTGTTTAGCTGGGGCCAGGCAGAAAACACATGCCAGAGGAGACAGTACCTGAGGCACTGCAGTGCTAGGCTAGCAACAACATCTCCTGCCCACCCAAGCAGCTTGTGAAAGAAATGCTCTTGAGAGCAGGCCAGGAATGCCCCTCCAAGCCCAAACTGATCGCATACATGATAATCCAAGTCACACTCCTCATGCCCAGAGCCACTCTGGCAGGCAACAGTGAGCCAGTTCCTCGCAGCACTGTGCTTACATTACCTCTGAAGGCAGGAGCTCTACATTGACAGGCAACATTTATGTCTGATTTGCTCAGAGAGCTCAGTGGGCATTAGAACTCCACTGTGGGACACCCTTGTGCCCCTTATTCTGGTGTTGTTACGATATAACTGAGGGTTTGGTAATTAAAATCCCCCCCACGCTGCCAGTACTTCCCAACTCCCAGCAACGGCACAGCAGTTCCTACCGTCCAGAAGAGGATTCATTGAGAACCACAAGTCACATCACATGGTACTAGTTTATAGCGCACACAGTATGTCATGGCTGGCAGCTCCTGCCACCCTGCGTCAGCCTGGCGCAGACAAGCTGTCCCCATCCCTTCCCGTACTGCAAGCACAGTGAACCATTTTACTCTCACAAAATCTTCTGGGAATTGCAACTATTCCCACCAGCCTGAGTTGTTTTGCAACTCTTTCTGCCACTCAGCACGTGCTCAATTCCAGCCTGGGTGCTTTCCATCATCACTGTGAGCACCATAACTCCTGTCCCACAGTCATATCACCAGACCTTGCTGTCTGGTCTCCAGTCTTCTTCCTCCTCCTAAGCCAACTTGTTTGGAATTCACCTCACTCCAGGACTCAAACACTTAGCTGCATCAGCAAATTCTAGTTCTTGCTGCTAAAAGACATCTGCTTTCTACCTCAAACGAGACTAGATTTTGAGGAGCAAAGGTATATTTGAAGACAAAAATCTAAGGGTTCAGAAATTCAGCACTGACGAGATACAGACCTGACAGTCACAGGAAAAGGTAGTGGCACTGTCTGTTTCAAAGATGGTTATGGACTAGCACACTTGCCCCTTTGCTCCTCCTTCAATTCTAGAGGAACGATATAACTCCATTCCCATCTTTCTAGGAATGCAAGTTTGTCTGAGTTATGTTCTGTTCATACCTTTGGACCCAGCCCCCAGATACGAGCATCTTTAGAGAACAAAATTCTAAGATTTGTGAGGAAATGAAGTTTTGCTCTCTGAGTGTTTGAACAACAAGCAACCTACAAGTGAACCAACCACAATCAGGGCAACTGAGGAAAAAAACATCCAGTAGATGGAGAAATCTTACAATTATTTTTATTTAGCCCATGCCAGACCAGAATTTGCCTTTTACTGCTGACCACATTTGAGAAGATGTGGCTTTTACACCAAGCTGCCTTGTAAAACTAGCCTAAAAGTAGCCCTCAATCAGATTTTTTTTGTTTTTTGTTTTGTTTTTTGTTTTGTTTGTTTGTTTTTTATATACAAACCCCTCGTGGGGTTTTCTTTTATGATAACATGTAAATATTATATTTTTATAACCAACTTTGGTATTTAAATACTCAATCTCTTAGTTAACTTTAAGCACACACAGTCTTTCGAGAAATAGTAACTCAGTGAGCCTCCATCAAGGAGAGAAGAAAGGCTATTTCCAGAATGCCTTCACAGAAACCTCTGTAAATTCAAGGAAGCTTTGCCGCTAGGTAATTCCAGAACAAACAGTATCACACACTCCACTGTTTATAGCTTTCTTCCCTTCCCTCAAGTGAAACCACTCCATGATCAGAATGAAAGACAGCTTCACCTTAGAAGTCTGTGAGGTCTCACAAAGCCAAACCTAGAACAACTGCTTGGAGAACTGTGTGCAGGGAAACCATCCAAGTCATATAAATACCCTATTGGGTTTCAGCAGCAGGAATCATTAAAACATCTGTGTACCAACGAGATAGCATCAGAGGGCTGCAGACTAAGGGCTCACTTTCCACTTTCATATACAGCTAGTATTCCCAAAATCAATGTTGGGATCTGTACATCCAAAGTGAAATGTGCTCAGCTATACTTCATTTATTTTAGAAATAAAAACTGATTCACTGAAGATACACACACGCCTCTCTACGTATATGAGCTGAGATCAGATTGGGAACTCTGTCACTTTTAAATCGAATTTACCTCATCTTCCTCTTCAGACATCTTAGTGGAATTATCGGGGGATTTTACAGGCTTCTGGCTATTGGTTCCATTTGTCTCCTCTTTGCCGTGTTCTGCCTCCCACTCCTGTAGAACTTCATCTATGTTGAAACGACGTCGGTAATTTACAAAAAAGTTTTTCACTTGCACCACAGATTTGTTACCAATCACATCAGAGATGGCCTGAAAGTCTCGTCCATATTTCCTGATTGCTAAAAGCAACGAGAAGAAAAACAAAAGTAGTGTTATTTCTACAAAGACTACAAATCAGGCTTGAGTCACAGCAAGAGGATACAAAGCTGAACTTCCGCCTAGTTCTCAAGCCCTTCTCTGATTAAACCAGCATGAAACTGTCTCAATTGTGCATGAGGCACAATTAAGATTAGTCCCAGAGAAGAAAAGGAAAAGGAGTTGTAGCAAAGACAGGGAGAACAAAATCTAGAAGACCTGTGTAAATCTGCTGGTACTGCTTGAGAAGTCACACAGGCATAGAGCAGTGACCCCAGCAAGGTTTCCCTTTCAGAAAGCTTGGACAAGCACAGATTATATGCAAGTGCTCATATGGTAAAATGCAAACTGTTGGGGGAGGGGTTGACAATAGTTTCCGTGTTCAGTTCTTGTTTTTAGGCATTAATAAACAACAACATCAAAATCCTTCATTAGCTGCTGCACTGAAACAGCTCTAAACAAATGCAAGATATTTGATTATAACCTCCTGAAGTACGAATACACTTGTAGCTCCATACCTTGCACAGCAAGAAGCTGCTCATCTGTGGTCCAACGTGCATTAAATTTCTGAACAACCTAGATGGCATAAAAAATTAGACAGCTTACATTAACATAACCGGCAACTTCCACTTGAACCTGAGCCCATTAAAACCTCACAGAAACACAGCAAGTAATTCACTGTTATCACTCATTTTAGTAGCAACATTGTTTTCAACAAAGAACTGCGTGTGGCATCTATTCAGTTAACCGTGACACACACGGTGCCCGTAAGTCACTGGATGATATAAAAAGATAGGGAATGGTCTGAGCAGATAACTAAGAGCCACAAACTCTTCAGAAGCACCTACTTGTCTTTATCACAGGCACCCTCTGTAATCTTGGTCAAATTATTTCCATCATGAGGTGCCAGAGTTGGAAGAAAAACAGCAAAAGCACTGAGTGCCAAGAGAAAGGACAGGCCATTAATGTACCTCCTCGTTTCTCAGCACGTAGAGCAAAGCAACCACATCTCACAGGTGCATGAGGATACAACACTGGAAAAAAAAAGATCTGGAATACCAGTATTTCCACTAGAAACTGTTTGCACGTGTAAAGCATTGCTCTCTCTTCTTCCCTCTCACTCCCACTTCCATTACACAACAACAGTGAACACAGTAATGGTCTTGATTCACTCTGATAACAAGGCACCAGTCCTAGTTTACTGACAAGATGAACAGCCCTGATATGGTGATACTGATTAGCTTTTATCTCCACGAGAAACAAGGGTCAGAAAATGATCCTACCTCTGGAAGTCTGTACTGTTCTATCCCACCTTCAAGTTTTTCTTTGAGAGCGCTGTTGGTCTGTTTGATATTTTGAATCTGTAAAGAAAGTTTCATCCCTTTAACAAGGATAAAAACCTTTGGCAAGTCAGCTTCCAGCAGCCCCAGGGGGAGCCACACCACCTCAGCACCCTACTTCTCATCACCTACCTTCTCTAATAAAAAAAAGTATTTGGAATAAAGGAACATAGGTGCAACTACAGTATTAGAAGACCCTGTTTATTTTATTCTATCCTACCTGCAACTCGTTTGGAGCAATAACTGCTCCAACTTCCAGGTCCGTATAGAGCCCAGTATAAGATGAAAGCCCTGTTCACAGCATGTAATGAATCAAAAACTGCTGGAGAGCTCTGCTTCTCCCAGAGCGCCAAGAAGGTTTCAGGCCAAAATACCAATTCTATTAAGTTTAATAAAGAGCTTGAGCCAGATCTCTACTTTAAAAACACTGAAAATGTTCTCATCCAGGAAACAGACTCATGTAGTAAACCTGTCTATACTAATAGATATTTGAAAAAACATTTGTTCGTAACATTAGTCTATAACCATTTAAAAGACAGATCCACCAGATTAACAAAAAGTATGTAGGAAAGTATGTAGGATGCCTGTCTAAGAAAGAAGAAACAAAAAAAAAAACGATTGGTCTGTTCCAAAAGTACCATAGGAAAAGATAAAGGAAATTGACTGCTGTAGATTGAAATCAAACTCACGAAATCAATGATATCTGAAGGAAATTCATAGTTAAAAGGAAGGAACTTTGAACTGTTAAGAAACACCAAAAGCCAAAAGAAGTTCCTTCAGGTCAGTGCTATTGATTTTCTTTTGTTTCTCTGTTGATACAAAGTAGGCATCTCACAGAACAAAAGCATAAAAGAATAAACCACATGGTTGCATTAATTTACAGCATAAGGCCCACAGCTCGTCAATTAAGCCACATAATGATGAGCATCATCATCATCTAGCTACAAATTTCTGGGAATCCTGCAGATGTGACAGACACTACCATCAAAACTAGCCGTTATTCCTGAGCTACCTCATCCATACCTGTCGCTTAATTGAGACTAATTCCATGTCCAGTTGTCTGAGTACAGTGGTAGCAGCTGTGGCATTGGCGGAAACTGCCTCCACATCTTCTTGAGAAAGGAACATCCCTTTGGGAGGTTTCCTCTTCGCTCTGTTCTTGGCCTGCGTACTGTGCTTCTCCTTCTTCACCTGAGGAACAGTTTCAGCAGGAGGCACCTAGGAAAGTTTGGACGAAACACATGCAATGTTTTAAGCAAGCAAAGAAATCCTCATGTAAGCTCTGGATGCTCTTTACAAGAATTTTAGAGTGATCACAAAAGGAAAACCAAAACTATTTTGCAAACAAGGATTCATGCTCTCAAACAAGGATTCATGCTCTCCAATTAGCAAGATGCTTCAGGTGTTCGTTTTCAGTCACCCTCAGTTTGCAGAATGAAAGAAGTAGCTTGAAATTGGGAAGATTTTGTTTCATCTGTTGGGTTTTTTTTGTTCTGTTTTTTTTAAAGTAGTACATCATACATCCACCATGTTACACAAATCTTTCTTCTAGGAAGCTTTCAACATTCACACAAACTGATTGCTTTCTCAGCTCATTCCCCACTTCGGGAATTTTTAGTCATTTTATTCTGGATAGTTGCAAAGACTCCAACACCTCTCTTCCTGCTTTTGACATCAGGTCTCATCACATCAGTTTAACAGAAAAGCAGAAGAAAAAGTGGAATTTGGAGATGGCAGAAGAACACAGCTAACAAAGTTTATAAAGATATATTTTTTCCATATGTCACACAGGAAAAGCATAGCAAACTAATTTTAAAGCTAAGGATGAAGGAGTGAGGTGACTACAAAGCAGTTCTTAGATCATTATGCAGGTTCTTGGAAGCTAAGATTTCCTGCCTAGTGCTGATATATTATGTTCAATTAAAGTGACGGCGTTTGCCCACAAACAAAATTTGAATCTCTTTTGGAAAAGCAATAATTTACACCCGCTAATTTGCATGCATTCTGGTTAAAGCAAAGCATTGGCCACACATTGCTACACAGGTATGATAGGTAAGATGCAATACTAAAGATCCTTTAAAGAGCACATTTGATTCCCTAACATCTCTTCCAGAAGTTACTCTCAATAAGCAACACACACCCAAGATTTATTATCCAGTGGCTGGAATGTTGCCCAGAACACAGAACAGAAGAAGATGGGCAGGAGAAGAGAAAGCAGAGAGGAGAGGCCACACATCTGAAATCCTCCAGTTTTAAAACATTGGCCTCACTTAGCACTATTGTTCCCCTCCTAATTTGCAGCTACATGCAGTTCCTACCCAATCTGTGGCATTTGCTCATTAGCAAGCATTAAAACCCACATGAGGTTGCACAAAGCCCCCTGTAAGCACTTGGCTCTGCCTCTCAGAGCCTGGAGAAGCACAGAGCAGCTGCAGCAAACATATCCTGCACACTCTGCATGGGCTCAGGAGACACATTGGAGCAGTAATGTGGACAACTGTCTGTTCTCAACTCTTTTCTTGCCTCTTCTAGCATGAAGAACTCCATGAAAGATTATGCCTAAGGCAAACCCAGGAGCAAGAAATAACTATTGTTGTTTTGGGAGAAAGACCTGATTTCTTTCTTGCAGTAGAGAGGTGGGATCAGGAGAAACCAGGCTGGCTTAGCTACAAACAAATGAGGTAAACTCTGCACTCTGCTTCAGAAGAGAGGACTTTGATAACCGAGCCAGGTAAATTATTCAACATGGTTAGATGTTTCAGATTTATTCATATTTCATCTGCATACAGAATTTCTCAGGATCATGCAGTAATGTCCCCAACGAGCTCAAGCTGTAAGGTGACCAACAGACAATGCTGGCACTGCAAGTATCTCAGAAGCTTCAACTTTAAGCAAAAACGAAAGCAAGTTTCAGAAGATTGTTCTACACAGCACAAAAAAATGTGAAGTTCTTCCATGCTGTGGACAAGAAGCCGGAGGCATCAGAAGCTGTTAAAAACCAAGCTCCAGTGATACTGCACAGGCTCCAAAAATTTGAAATCCTACCCTATCTTGGAAACTCTTGGTTTCCTGGCCACATACACATTGCTGCAGAATTAAATCAACTCATGAAAAACAATTAAAATCCAGGATTTAGCAGCACTCCTCTATACAGAAATTGCCACTGCTATCGACAACACTTCATATAAACCCCTGTAATACAAAGAAGGTTTCCTCATATTTGATGGTTTAAAAAGAAAAGACCAAGCTCTGTCCGTGTAAAAGCATGGGATGAAATGGGAGGCATTTCTAGAAACAACTGCCTCAAGAACAGAGATGCTAAGAAAGCAGCCCTGACATCTGCATTATAGAGGCACCATCTGAGGGAACCTGAGCAGCTGTAGCAATACTGAAAGTACTAAGAAAAGGGAAGATTCCCCCTCCAATGATCCCCAAAAGAGGAAACACAGATGAGAGATTTCAGATACCCTGAGAAGTCCCAGTATTTCTTGACAACTCATACAGTAAGTGACACATTTTAGAGCTGAAAAACTGTCTCCACGGGGCTGGGACAGGGAGGTTCTTTACGGTAACAGTCTGGGGCTGCTGGTGTGTGGCTGACCAAGTCATTAAATGCAACTACCAGGAACAGCCCCTCTTCCCAGATACCTGCTCTCTCAAGGTATTTTTAATCAGCCCCAGGCTAAAGAACTGCAAAACTGAATTAATTCCAATCAGTCAGAGCTGGCTGTTGGCTTTGTTCCGGCCAGCAGCACAACCAGCCATTGTCCAGAAGAGCCCCCAGAAGGCTGCCTGCCCCTGCAGCCAGTGTGACTGCACACAGTTGGTGAGTTCAACTGACCTCTGAGTTGGGCTAGAGCACACCATGGCTTGTAGCAGTACCAAAGGTGGGGGGGGCATTCAACTCCTATACAAGACTTTCTGCAAATGTCTTGATGGTAGTTATTTGCCATCTGCTCTGCCTTGGCCTTAAGGCAGAGGCAGCTAAACTGGCAAAGAGCTACTGTTCCCACTTCTGCAGCAGGTTCACAGCAAGCCAGTGTGTTAGAGAAGGAAGCAGTGATAAAAGGGATTGAAAGGTCTGTTACAGACGCAGTCTCTCAGAAAAGCTAAAGTGTAAAATACTAACTAGAAACGTTATCATTTAAAAAAAAATGGGAATTAGATGATATTATTAATTATTCACAAGACATACTGGACAGTCACAGTATGCCACTGATACTTAGCCAAGGAAGGATCCTTCAAGCTGAGTACTGTCAAGGCTTTCAACAGCTCAGCTTCTTATAGGAATGAATGAGTGCCTTCACACCAACCCTGCTCCTAGGAAATCAGAGACACTGATGGTGGAAGGCTGTTTCTGGAAAGTCTAGAAAGCACTCCACATTGGTGGAGAACAGACCAGAGTGCTGTGATTTTTTCAGTTACTTTCCCTCAGAATAATTTGTTAGAAGAATTAATCTCACTGACAGCAACTGACAAAAACCACTGCTCTAGGCCCTTGCTCTTGCCTGTTGTGCAATCACAGTTTTAAATAATTTTAGTAATCTTTTCCTATATATAGCCTCTTTAAAAGATTATTAAAAATAAATAAATCAGATGACAATGCCTGTCATTGCTGAGAGAAAGCAAGCTGCATGAAGCCAGGAGATGGAGTTACTTCAAGGAGAAGGCCTTAGGGTAAGTACCTTCCTGTACCACACATACATACATACATATAACCCATACTGCTGCTGAATTGCAAGGTTCTTTTGTTTGGTGCCAAATAACCTGCAAGTCACATATCTGAAAACAAAGTACATGTTCTACAGATGACCACCACGGAGTTAAGTTTTCAGAAGTGTAGATCTATCAGCATGGATTCATCCAGAACTGTATGCCAACTTAAAATTAAAGTATCTCAAGTGAGGCTCAAGTAGTATGTTTCAAGTATGATATTCTGCGCATAAAGACAAGGCCTCTCTGCCAGACAAAACTGTCCATACAAAAGCTCTCTCCTTTTTCACTCACAATTGTAGTTGCAATCCTGGCACCACTGAAATCCTGAGGACTATTCTGAGGATTTCAGTCGATCAGGAATTTGCTTTAGAGTCTATGCTATAAATCAAAACGCTCCTGTTAGTCTATCTAGAACAGTTACAAGGATTTATTTCTCTCCCACCAAGTCATCAATGGAGGGACAGAAGTGCTCCTATTCCACCTCAGAAAACATTTAGGTTGTCTTAAGCCACCACTGAGAGTGGTTCAAGCTAACACAGCCAACTCTGAGAAACGACTTGGGACATCCATGTAGTACGCTAGCATGTGCTGGTAAAGCCTTCAGATTTTCCACTTTCATCCTCATTTATCTATACTTGTCTTGGTCTAAGAACAATTCTGAAGACAATTCTTTTCTTGTATGACAACCATACAAAGCACAAATAAAGAAAATTAGATATTGTCACTAACTGCTTGATGTAGAAGCTAAGTAAACACTTTCATGTGTACAGTAGTAAGAAAAGAGTTATACCTCCTTTTTGCTCTCCTTGTTTTGTTCAACTTCAATATCAATAGGGTTATTTCCATTTGCTTCCTCCATTTCATCCTCACTGAAAGACAAAAGCAAACAGCTCTGCATCACTTTGTGAGGCTCTGCTTCTCTGTAAATAACATACTAAAAAAAAAATGCATGGATACAACAGCAAATTCAGCAGCTTTCCTTATGGTTTTTTTTTTTCCACCAGGATGGGCTCTCCAGGGGTCTGCAATGTTGTTGTTTTCCCCATTTATTTGTTTTTTCAAGTCAGATAATTCTTAGTTGTAAAAGCACTGGAGACATTTATTTTTGAGATAGACTGGAGTGGTGCACTTAGGTAAAATAAGTCTGCTTGGATGGAGATTGGATGCATTCAATAGCTAACAAGTTACCTTATAAAGAACATCAGATACTGAGAATTCTAAAGTTAGGCAAACCCAGACAGAAACAAAGATTTAGAATGCCAGCAAGTAGTACTAACACAGATTTCAAACAACTCTAACGTTTAGCAAGAAAGATATGCACAAGATGAACTCCCTCAAAAATAAGCATTATTTATTTATTTACTTATTTTTTCCAGTCACAATCTCCCATTTCCTTCTCCCTTGGAAAAAAAAAAAGTATCAGTTACAGAATAATAAAATGCATGAAACTGGGGCCATATTGAAAGTGACCTTGGCACACCTGGACAGCTTGGTTTCATTGGAATTTTAATCAGACATTAAATCAAATGTATTTTCACCGTTTAGAATTTCTGTACTGTACACAACTAAAGTTAATAGCACCATTTGGGATGATGCCCAGAAACTGAAGAAATAAGCTGATCTAATCAAAGCGGGTTTTTTAAATTACTATATTAAAAAGTCTATTTTGTTGTGTCAAATCCTTCAGAAGAGGAACTTCAGCTGGAAGAGGTATGTCAAAGCAGAACTGTGCTGTGCAGGGGAACCGTGCTCAGTGTGAGTGTTCCTGGAGGAGCAGGGGACAACAAGCTGGTGAGTGCCACAGGAAAGGCAGGCACTAAGGACTGTTCACAGCAGTGGACTCACAGCTGCCTCCTTGCAGCTGTGCAGATGTCACTTAAGGAATTTGCTGCTAGGTGACTTGAGGCCCATCTAAAAGACAGCTACTTTACAAGCCACTCCTGCAAACCCCCAGCTGATCCACAAGATACTTCATTTGAACAGTCACGATTCCAAGGAATAAAATTCTCAAGCACCTCTCTCAGATTTGCATACACAAGACTCTGCACACAATCAGCAAGAGCCTGGTCCCAAATGCACTGGGAGTTGTTTTCATAGCAACCTGCAGAACAGGGGAATTTCCCTGCATAGCCACAGAAGAGAAAGCGAAGTACCTAAACAAGTCACCTCAGGCTCTCTTCCCTTAACCTTGTCCCCAGCAGATCTGCCTTGTGTTCTCACCTGGGCTCAGCTGTCAGCCTTTCTGCAGAAGCCAAACCCCACAGGCTTCACTGCGCTGGCAGTTTGCTCTCAAATTTTAGCAAGTTCTCCACACATGAGCTAGACCAAAACCCACTCACTCATTTTTGCAATGTTAGACATTGATCATTATTAACTGAAGGACATTTCTGAGATTTTACCAAGACCCAGAGGCTCAGTACTACATCAAAACTTGGGTACTGTGAACTTACCAAGCTTTGCTCCCACACTCCATGTGAGTATACTGACAAACCCTTGGGTATGTCGAGGCTTGACTATATGACACAATGGAGAGGAGGAAGGGAGGCCTAACATCAAGCTGCAGATGCAAACCAAATTTATGCATTTCCAACTCAGCTGCCTTCCTCAAAGGCTCCAACACTACAGCACAAGGCTGCCCAGACAGTTCTTCCTCAGCCTCCTTGCGACCAGAGGATATGGGCCAGAGAGTTGTCTTTCCTAATTGCAGTGATTCCATTTATGAGCACAGAAAAAAATTAGAGAGGCAGCATAGAAAAAATCGTAAACTACACAGTACTAGACGAACAGACATTCCTTATAACTGATATTTTTCCTCCTTATAAATTAGTAGGAAATGAAAGCAGGATGGGAAGAAGAAAATCAGGATGGTCTTTGCAAAGAAGAACACAATGAGGAAGAGAAAGCCAGGTCAAATACCAAATGAGCTGGCTGATAGTTTTCTCCCCAGTCTTGCCTGTTAAACAAGCACTGTTGACCTAATGGAATGACGGGAGAGGTTGAGTGACTCAGCGTAGTACGTCTCAACCTAGGAAATGCCTCTTCCTCCTTCCCAAACAGGGCTCTGTCATCCAGCCCTGGAGCCAGCCCACAGCTGGAGCAGCAACTCTTCGGAGGGAAAAGCTTTTACAGAATTTGGCCCAACTTAGGAGTCTTCCAAAGCCAGACACACTTTAAGATTGGGCTAGTTTGGTTGCAAAGATGTGAGCAGCATTTTAGCACAGGTTGAGAAGGCACCTACATTAAGCAGACAGGCTTGCTGCTGTTCAAAGGGAAGGTTTTCCCTCCCAGACACCTGAGACCACCGTGTTTCTGAGCCCCTGGAGCCCCAGAATGAGACAAAGTCACCAAGTGGCAGTAACTTTGCAGTTATCTCCAGCAATACACGAGACCACTGGTTGAGCCACTTCTGTCAGTGGCATGCTGTGGTATCAAGGAGAGTGAACTTGCAGAGAAAGCTGTACCTGCAGGAATTAGAAGTTCACTAGCTAGTGAGCTTCTGACTTACCATCACCCTCAGCAGCATCAACCAGCACTCCTTGGGGCAACCCTCCCAGAGGGCTTATCCTAAGCTACTTTGTGTGACCTTTTCTCAGTCATTCAAACAAAAAAAGGCCTGACTGTTTATCTCAGAGAATACACTTGGCCTAAAAACCTCACACATGGGTTCCCATGTGAAAGGCAGAGGGAAGGGGGCATGGGTGCAAACACACAGGCTCAAGAGGTGCTAACTGCACAACCCATGCCCCACTGAGTGCATGTTCTCTGTCTACTGAGCATCACAAAGAGGAAATAAAGCCAGTTTTCTAGTTCTTTTATTACACTACTCATTTTCTGGCCCTGCTGACACCAGTGCTGAACAGCTTGTAAACAACAGATTTAATTTCATTTTTGCCACCCCCAAGCAGTATCAGAAAAAACACCTAGTGTGCTGGGATGGTGACCATTGCACTAGAGGGCAACCAGGAATTGCACGGTGTTGGAGAAGGAAGCACACCTAATTGCTGACACATTCTTTCTGGCTTTAAGCAAAGCAAAACACACATAGCAGGGAGGAGGGGTGGGGGAAAAAGGCACGGTACCAGGAAACATTTGAGGGAAAATCCTACAGCTAGTTTCTTACAAGCTAACAGTAATCTCTGAGATAGTCTAAAGAAATTAGTGTGTGTCAATACACAGCCTTTCTGCTTGCAAACCTACCTTTCCTCACGTTCCCTTTTTTGTTTACGAGCATGACGGTCCATCACGCTAGTTTTAGTCCTTGTCTTCTTCCAGGAGTAGTAAAATTTCACCAGGCTGGCTATTGATTTGTCAGGAAGCTGTAAATTAAACATGTATCCTTTTATATGCTTATATGTAAAGTATCCCCAGGAGTACACACACACAATTGGACTGTTTTTAATCAAGGAACATCTGATCTCTCTACTTCGAATCCTGTCAGAATTTCAAGAAAGGCAGTTCTGCAGCCTTGCAAAACAAACAAACATAAAAAAGTAACAGTTTCAGGCTAATACCTACTATTTGCCACATTAAAATCTCTAAAGAACATCTCAGCAAGCCTTCAACCAACCAGGCCAGGTAACTGGTTCCCTTCAGAACAAGGGAGCATAATGAAAGCAAACCCAAAACAGGATACTGAGAGTGAGGAAACAGTTTTAAAAGCTAACGCAGGCATATGGAAGCAAATGTAGGAACTGATGAATTGCAAGCTATATCCCAAACGTATATCTGATGTTGGGTTAAAATGCCCCATTCACATCATTCATGTGATGAAGCCTACTCAAAGGTCTCAACAAAAGATGTTTGCAAACGGTGAAACACTACTGTACGGTTAATTGAGGATATAGGAAAACCACAAGTCAGATTTTTTTTTGTCCTCTTACACTAACGTCATTGCCCTGTGGTTATGAATAAGAAGTCTGCCTTGGAAAAGGCTAAAGCTACATTAAGAATAATTCCCTGCTCATAAGGTATTCAGCATACATGTTCTTACGCAGGATTTCTACAAGGTAAAAGCCCACCCTTTTGCTGAATAAAACATGTTTTAGGTGAGCCTGTGATTCAGCTCAGAGGGCTGGATGAGTGGGAAGAAAACAAAACTGAGCAACAGCCAAATTACTGAGATACTAGAGCTTAAATCTTCTCTTGAGATAAGCTGGTTCTCAGACTGCATATTGACTTTAAGTCCTAATGGATCACACCAAACTACCACCCCGGCTCACAATTACACACAGGCATAAATCCATCTGCTCAGGCCAAAACACACACTGTGCCTGCACAGTGCGCTGTCTGGATGCTGGGCTGCCAACAGCCACGCAGCAGGCTGGTACGTTGGAATTAAAGAGTTCCACAGAACAAACTCAGGGACAAGGCTGTTTGTCACAAACATCAGCTTGGCTATAAGCACACACTAAGAGTGCCAAGACATCAGAATCAGCTCCGGTAAATAACGTAACTCATCTTCCATTCTCTGGCTTCAGCCACTCTCTCCTCGGTTCCAAGCCGCACCGGTGCTAATGGGCCAACAGATATAAACCAACAACTAACACGCTCCAGAGCCATTGATTCCTGTCCCCTGCTAAACACAAAGCTCCGTGCCATTTAATTCCTTTTATGCAGGATGGTTTTACTGGGAGCAACAGTAAAAGAAAAGTATATAATTACCTAGGGAACAGTGTATGAGCTTGGCATCCCTGTATTGGAATGAACTTCGCCCAGGGACAGCGTCATGTTTCTGCACATAAACTGAGTTGTAACTCTTTGCTCTGGTGTTCAACTAAGCAACAGGCCATATTCCTTCCTCCCCCACAGGACACTCCCCCCCAGCAATAAATTAAAAACAGAGGAACAAAGAAGAAAACTCCTTCAACCTTCAGGAGACCACAACTCTCCAGACTGCCTGCATCAGCTGCCCATAGTACGTGCAGGCCTCAAACCAGTGCAGCTGGATGCCACAGAACTCCAAGAACAAACGAACAGTGAAGGGACATTCAAAGAGGACACGAGGAAAGCAAGCCTCTTACTGCCACCTTTTTGACAAAAGGGACCTGACACTCCTGAGACTTTTCCTTCACACTTCGGAGTTAGGTTACCGTTCACCTTCAATAGGATCAGCAACACAGACCTTCACCTCCACTTTAAAGAAGATGAACAAACCACAACCTCACAGCTCACAACCACAGTTGAGAAGAGTTTGGTTCCCACTCTGGAGGCAAGCTAGTCAAAGACTCAAAAAATAAAAATCTACACTCAATCATCTCCATATTTCAAAACGCAGCCTCATCACCTTCCACTTAAATTGGGCGTTTTTCTTTACCCACACACACCCCAGCAGTCCCCTTTCAGGCAAAAGCCTACCCTCAAAGTTTTCAATAACAGTTTTAGAAATATTGTTAGAAATTGAAAGCAAAGCACTGAATATTTGAAATGATATACAAACCTTCACCACACATCCACTGACAGTCCCAAATCACATTAAGCACAGACTTCACACTCAAAATGAATTCCTAAAAAGCAGGCTGCAAGAGAGGAGTCAACTTTGCACAGAGATAATCTTTACTCCATGTGTGGGTGGGCATGTGCGTACAGACCATGCTTGAACTCCAACTGAGACAAACACTACCATAGCACACAGGGGACTGAAAACCATAATTTCCAACCAATAAAAAGCGCACAGTCAGAATTTACCCTGAGTTGGCAAAGCACTTCAGGAAAACACTTCTGCAGGGACTCCAGAAGCAGCGCTGTTTTTATCTAGTCAGTATTACTTTTCCTCCAGAATCCCCTTTGGCCTGCTCTCTCTCAGATGCGTTACACAGCAGTTCAGCACTGAAGACTGCCCATCTACTTACCATCTGCTGGATCCTGTGGAAGGTTTTCCCATGGAAACTGAAGGCCTGTTCAAACAAGACCTTGTCTTCCACTGTCCACTCATCTGGGAATGGAGTGAAGTTCGGCAGATCCGCCAAAGATTTCTCAATATTGTGCTTGTGCCAAAACAGCATCCCAAGAGCCTAGAAATAACAAGGACACCACAGGGACAACTGTAATCACAAGTAGCATTATCACATGCATACAAAGGGACAGGTACAGCATTTTTCTCAGGCACTAGGTTAACCATAACTTTTAATTCTCAGATATGTCAGACACGTGTATGTGCAAGAAACATGGAATGTGACCCACGTCCTGACCCATTTTGAAGAGCAAATTGAAATTCAGTCAAATTATGGAGGTAAATTGTAAGAAAGGAGTGACAGTTGAGAGGTAGGAGAAGAAAACTGAAGGGATTCCAACTTTACTGATCATTATATGTACAGAAAAGCTAAGCAAAGCCTTGAGAAGGCCACCTAAAAACCAGATTGAACTTGAGGAAGCTTCTTGCCATTGCTGAACTCTCACCATTTCCCACGCAGTCAGGAGGGCTATACAGTGGTGGGGGTTCTTCTTGGTTGTTTAGGGGCTTTTTTCTTTGAAGGGAAGGGTAAGAAATGGTGAGAGGGTGGGGGAAAATACAGGAAAAGCACGGGGCAAACAGTAACCCTGACTTGCTGCTAAGGTATTCCCATCCAAAGGAGAAAATAATCTCATTCATTTTAAGGGCTGCTCATTTGTTTCCATCAGCTACATCTCACCTTGCTGCAGCAGTCTGTGGAACTGAAAACCAGGCAAATGTGTGCCCTGCACTTCACCACCTGCAAACAGTCCACTCCAGAGTCCCCCAGACATACATCCAAAGCCACCCCTCTCCAAAGGGCACACAGCTCACACACATTATGACACATCACTGCATCTGGCACAGCAGTGACCACTGCGAGTCATTCTGGGAAGGCCTGACTCTGCAGAGCTGGAAACCAGCCTTGCACGAGGGCTGCAAAGAGAAAACAATCCCTAACATGCTGAGTAAAACACCAGAGTAACCTGCTTGTCATATGCAAACTCAGTTTGGGTTTCACAGCCTCAGTAATCCCCACCTAGTAGTTTCATCCATTCTACTCAGAGCTACAGAATCACTCTGAATCTGGGGCTTCCCCATTACGCTTTGCTATGCAAAATGCAGTTCCTTTTCAGGTTCTTGCTTCACTGAAACTGTGCAGAGAGCAGGACTACAAATATTAACCTTATCCAAGATTTTGCCCTGACCCTGCTGACCTTTCAGTGCTGCCAGAGCACCTTCCTTACCCCCCCAACTCAGAAGCCCCCTTTAACCAAGAGTCAGAACAAGATAAAGTCTTGGTCACAGCACAGTTGCTCGAGTTGTCCCTGATGCCACAAACCAAGTTACATCTATCCACTCTGGCAAGTGTGGAGAAAAGAAACTCCTCTGCAGGCATCAAGGACCAAGTTTTCTCTCTTGCCATCCCTACCAACTTCAGATAAGCGCTATACAAAACTTCTTCCATGAGAAAAAGCAAGGGAAAAACATGGAATGAGCCATTTGAGTGCTAGATACTGCTAATTACTAGCGCAGGCCAAAGGGATGGCTGCCCTTCACCTGCATGGAGCTGGCCAGGCTGAGCTGAGCCCTCGCAGTGTGGCCCCAAGCCCCTCCCAGTCACCTGCTGGCAGTGGAGCCTACAGCGTGGCACTGGGCCATGGGCAGAGGAGGGACAACAGTACAGGAGCCGCCTGCAGCATGGATGCAGCCAGTTGGATGGGAAAGCCACTGGGCAGAGCTGGGCGCGTGCCCCGGATACCAGCCAGGCAGCTCACCGCTCGCTTCAACAAGCCAGCACTCCTTCATCGGCACTGGTGGGCTTCAGGCAGGGGACACAGATGGAGGAATGGGAATCTGTGTTACAGTGTTAGCCAAGCCACCTGCACAGCGGCCCAAGGAGAATGGCTGTCTGGGGATGCGTGTGTGCGAAGGAATACACCAGCCAGCAAAGCCCAAACAGTGGCCAAATCCTAAAGCTCATTCTGACCGGCTTCCAGGGAGTCCGTACGGGCTCTTCCAGAGCTACCCAGCCAACAGTGACTCTGATACCTGCCGAAAAGGAAGCATCCCTTGGTGACACAAATCATCCTGATTTGAAAGCCCTGACACTAGTCCCTCTGATACAAAGAGAGAATGTGCCTTGCAGCTAGAAGACAGATCCCTCCCAGCTATTTCCTAGAAGTGCCTCACTTGGCTGCCTAGGAAATCCTAAAGGACTCAGGACACATGTACATCCCAAAGGACCTGGGACACATCTCCAGAGCACTATGTGAGTGCTGGAGAATGAGAAAAGAGTTAGAGAGAGCATTTTTACACATAGCTCAGCTACTCTGTGTCCCGATTTTAAGTCCCCTGACTTCTACTGCTGTACTCAGAAGACAGGGGCCAAGGGGAAGGCATATGGGGATGAGGTGTTGAGGGAAGGGTGGGAGATATCTATTTGCAGTATTCACATAAACACAAATCCACATTAGCCAAATAAAGTTTCCCAAAACAGAAGAATTCAGCTTGTTTAAAAACCACAAGCTTCATTTTCATCCATCTCCTGGATCAGTCTACTCGGTGGACACTTCTCCACTGAAATCACAAAACCCTAAGGCAATCTCTTTTAGCAAATATTACCCACTATTTCCAGTACTGGGATATACTCAGCTCAATTGACATGATCCATCCAGGGATTTTTCTGGATTTAAGTCTGCAGGTTTTTGGTGCTTTTTTCTTCCTTTTATTGCAATTTTCTGCTCTTAGAAACTATAAATATCCACTCTGATCATCCCTGATTTTGCTGAAAGTTTTTCTGGCTAACTCAATCTCAATCCTCACATCCCACAAGAAATCTTTTTGAGGATGAGTATCAACCACTGAAAGCCTGACTCAAAGATGACAGCACAGTCATTTAAATAGAACCCCTGCTTGACCAAATCACTGGCTTCTATGCTAATGGCCTGTGCCTGAACAATTTCATAAATTTACAAGTTTTCTGAGAACCTATTTGCAGAAACAGCATGTAATTTGCTCATACAGTAGATCATGCAATTCCCTGCCTTATACCTTTCTGGAAAACATATTAATGAATAAGGAAACTCCAGAAAGAGCTCAGAAAAACTTCCCAGCCACAACTCATCTTCCTTGACAAGTGTTGAAATCTATGTTAGTCACAGAGAACATTAGTACACAATCCTAGACCAAGTAAAGGAGAGGTCTGGTCCCTTCAAAACAGGATTTCAATCTCTAAGCTAAAGGCACCGGCTAGCCTCAGGGACACTGGAGATGTTATCTCTGAACTGTGATACAGTTTGCAACACAGTTTTAAGGTAAAAAGCCCTGGATATTGGTTTGTGATGGTTCAACAGTACGTTAATAAGCACCAAGACATCCATGAAGCAGAGGTGGAACAGTCAATTAGAAAACGCAACACAAGCAGGCACCTGTCCAAAGACAAGCCATCCCCACTGGCCAGGTTTTTTTGACACTGTTTGGGGGTTCCAAAAGTGTTCAAGGAATGGTCATAACAGGAAACGTAGTACCCGTAGCCTAACTCTGTTAGAAATTGTGATGTTGTTTTTTGGTTTTCTTCACTTCTTATGTCAAATTCAGAGTGAGCTTTACATTCCCAGAGGACAGGTCACCACTGCGAACAGCCAGTGTAGGGAGAAGGAGAAGAGGAGAAAACACTGGCAGTACAAAAGGGAAGAAAGAAACACTTACAGGCAGCCACTTTAAGACAAGTTTCAACATCTGCTGAAAACGACTTTTTCAATAAGATGAGTATTCAAAGGTTTATTACCTGTTCCATATTGTATCCATGCTTCTCTTTAGCAATGGCAATATATTCGTCCACTGAAAAACAAAGAGAAGAAATAAGGGCATTTCATACAGTGATCTCATCACCTCTTTCCAGGCAAAAAACCAGCTCTGCAGCTCTGACTTTAGTCATGGTCACTGTATCCTCCACAAAGAACTCTGGTGAAGAACTGCTGAATCCAACAATTCAAGAAAGGAAGAAAACAAAAGGAAAACATCAGACACCAAACTCCATTTTTTCCTTAACAAGCTTAATGATACACGATATCCAAGGCAATAGCATAAACACTGCATATTAATATTTCAAAACTACTGGCATTTTTGTGTTAAAAGCACAAGCCTTTCTCCTATGGTCTGCTTATTTACCCTCTGAAGAGTTTCTAATACAGTTCTTGTTCACCAAAACTATATAAGCATGAGTTTCTCAAAGAGATATGAATGTCCCAATTTCTTTCTTAAATCCCCCACCCCAAAGCAGCTGTTTTCTTAGGAACAGAACACTCAAACACAATCCATACCTTCCAACACTGTCAGAATCCTAGTGCTACACAAACACTGCAGATATCTTGGCAAATTAGTCAGGTCCTATGCCTCAGCAATTCTCATCTTGGATCAAACCTCACCTCTACGAATTATCATGCCCCTGAGAGCTTTTAACCTTTATAATGCGAGGATGCCCAGGGGACCTATATTTTGTATGGACAGCACTAAAACCCAAATGCCTATTTTAGTATGAGTAACTGAGCTTACTTTACATCCAACTGCACCCATTTGAAGGCTAGATCAAAGTCAGCACTCAGTGCCGTTTTTCTGAAATCCATGGCCTTGTGATTGGTCATTATTTGACACACCAGAAAGATAGTTCCCTTGAAAAACAAGATAAAACATGAGACTCCTACTTCCCCTGATGGAGTGGAGCATTCTGGAAGCAGCCGTTGTTCATAGGACCCCTGACGTGCAAGTCCCCCGGAAGGCTTCAAATAGGTACACAGAGAAAGAATTCACTCATATACTGATTTTGAACTTCAAGGTGAGTCACTTAATAATGAGCTCAAAAATCCCCCTTCTTTCTCTGCAGCTACTCAGGGAGGGATGAAATGAAATTCCTGCACCAAGCACCCTAATCCCATAGTGACACAGAGAGCATGCGCAGCACCCGAGGAAGGAAATGGGGCTGTGAGCACTGCAGCTGAGGAAGCCACAATTCCCACGGTCTGTGCCTCATGATTAACTTCAGCTCTCACATGTGCTTCTCCCACTTTTTTTTTTTTGTTTGCCTTTATGAGAATTCACAGTGAGTCTGTGACATTTCTTAAAGTCATTTCTTCACACTGGGGCACTCCTCAATTCTTTCTTCAACTGAGAGAACTAAACAGCAAGCTCAGTAATTATGGGGCTAAACAGAGAGGATAGAGCAGAAAAGACAGCCTCTATCTCAGCCTGTCATCATTAGAAACAAATAAAACTTAGGTAAAGTAGACACTCTGCCTTATTAGACAACAGAACACTTGATATCAATACCAGTAATTCATTTGGTAACAAGATTCATTAACTAATTTTCACACAAAGGTGTTGCAAAAAAAAAAAAAGGGGCTTTTAAGTGTCATAGTAAAGTCTGTTGAGAACACTGTTGGAGCCACGTGTTCTGGCAGGAGAAGATTACGCATGACATACAAGCACAGTCAGCATGGGTGCAGCAGCACGTCAGCAGACACTCTAGTGAGCTCCAGCTCTCCCAGGCTCCCACATGTACTCTCCACTCACCTGAGCACAATGGGCACTCCCAAAGGCTGACATAACTGTTGCTAGATCATGTTCTGGAGGGGTTCAGTCTTAGCCCTTTGAGGAAATCTGTAGCCACAGCCAATCATTTGCACCCCTGCAGCACAAACACACCTATCTCTCCAAGTCAGCAAATTGTTTCCAAGGGACAGTAACTATATGTTCTTGCAAACAATCTTTCTGTGTATTATGCAAACGTAAAAATTGCACAGACTGTGGACGTGTCAGAAGCTTCTTAGGCTGAAATTGCTGCATTGCCCCATTGAACATCCTGTGAAATACAGAAGGGTAGGAACCTCTGAAGCCAGCTTTTCTACAGAGAAAGAAAAAGCTTGCAGACCCACACTCCAGGGGACAGCACGATCCAGGACTGCATGGGAACAGCAAAGGGAAGTGCCTCCTCCTCACTCACAGCAACAAAGGGAACATCAGCAGGATGTGGGCAGATGCGCAACTTCTGATGCTCCCAGACATCATAACCATACCAAAAGCAAAAGCTGCCAGGAAATCCTAAGTGCTTGCTCCCAGACTTCATAACCATACCAAAAGCAAAAGCTGCCAGGAAAATCTAAGTGCGGCATTTCCCAGTACTTCAGCTAAATACTCTTGGCTTCCTTAGGACAGGTATTCCACATGCAGTGCTATATATTTTGTCTGAGGGGGAGGTGAAAGAAGGGGGAGGGAAAGAAGCTGAATTCTCTAAAGTCCAAGGCTGAATTAAGCCCCTGAATGCTAAGTACTGCTGCATTAACCAGCTCATTTTCACCGTAGGAAGGATCCACAGTTCCTGATTTGACTTTAGCGTCTTACCCTTTAACATATGCAGAAAAGAGACGAGGTCGTTCTCCTCTTCAGCGTATTACCTTGCTTATGCCAGATTATTATAAGCAATGAAAACTACTTCTCTCCTCATACTCCCCACTCCCAAAAATCTTAACAGTCTTTTCTCTCCTAATCCTACAAGGACATTAGCAAGGATTCCCCACACCAATCGGACTTTTCTCGAATGGAGTCAGAATGCCTCAGGGCCAAATAGCCTATCAAGCAATCTGACATGTTGAAAGGAGACAGGATGCTTCTCTTGTCATGATGCAGACTGCGTTACACCTCACTGTTACTGGGGAGGAAGAGAGAAAGATAACAAGGTCATTAACCAACCACAAGCACACAGGAAAGCTCCTTCTAGAATCGTTTGCAGGCAAAGAAAAAACATGGAAAAGGAGTATACCATTGTACCTCACTCTGGTACACAGGCAGGCAACAAGCTGATTTAGCCCATTTTTCTTGTCATTTCTCAGCTAATTGTGGGCTCACTTGCTTTGACATTTGCACCATCTGAGACGTCTGACAGTCTCTTGAGCAATCCCTCTGATTACTCCTCTTTACCATCCCCCTTCACATGAAGTGAGCAAGAAAGAGCATGGCACCAACTGAGTCACAGGATCTCTTTAGTCTCTCATACCAGTAGAGCCTGGAATTGCCACAAGCTTAATGCTTCACATGCCACGCTAGATAAATAAGTGCTCTCTTCCATCTCTGCCTTCCCAACGCACTTCCAGCAAGCCCAGGGTGGCAGGCACGTGAAATTCTGCTCCACTGCATTTCAGTGTCATTCAGTCATGCTCAGTGTGTAACCCACCAATCTGTTTAGACATCGGAGCTCAGAGTCAGAGGAGCCTGGAGCAGA
Organism: Odontophorus gujanensis; assembly: GCA_013399175.1. Lineage (NCBI taxonomy): Eukaryota > Metazoa > Chordata > Aves > Galliformes > Odontophoridae > Odontophorus > Odontophorus gujanensis. The sequence continues at coordinate 392,766 of VXAB01002804.1, read as the reverse complement.
GCCCTGCTTGCACCAGAAGAGACAGCATGCCAGCATGGCTCTTAGCTGCCTTCCAGAAAAGTGAGAGCGGAAGTGCAATCTTGTCCCATTCTCCCCAGAATCAGCTAAGCCACCACAAGCTCTTCTGCCAGATAGATGAGAACATCCTCCCCTCAATCCAATCAATTTCTCAATTCTGAAAAGATATTTATGCACAGATCAGGCCACAAAAACAACATGTGGATAGAGACAGTTGTGTGACATGGGAGATGCACCGCTCCTGTGAAGGCTCTTGTTGCTACTAGAAACCAGATGAGGGGGGAAGGACAGAGAACAGAGTAATAAACTGATATTTCTTTACCAGTTTGGCTACGTTTCTTCTCTTGTACACATTTTAGTAATGCAGAGATGAGCAGGACCCCCCCCACACCCACCCTACCCATACTGAGCACTAACGTAGTGAGCTCCTTCCCTACAGCTAGCTGTGCTCAGGAGGGTAGGAGTAGCACAAAAGGTGGGACACAAAGGGAACACAGAGCTTTGCATACACTGTCACAGCTGAGAGGAGTAGAGAGTGCTTGGATGCTTAAAAAGAAAAAAAAAAAAAACCCTCCTTCCCAGAACAAGAAGGAAGATGACCAAAAATAAGACAACTAAAGATCCTGAGTGTAGCATTAACATAAGGAAGGGAGATGGAAGGGAATGAGAAAGGAAGCAAAAAAAGATGCTTCCCCTGTGCCAAGTAGAAAGAGGAGAGTGTGAGACCAAAATGGTGCCTTCAGCCCCTGAATACTGTGATTGTTTCCAGCTGACAGTCTCATACAGCCTTTTTTTCCCCTGCTAACCACCTTTCTACAAGAATTCCTCACTAGAGGCAAAAGAAAGGGGACGTTCCTGGCTGACAAGAGCAAACAACTGCACTGCTGATTTTCAGTCCCACATCCTAGAGCACTGAATTCAGAAATATAAAACAAAAGCATTAATTTCAGGGTGGGAGAACTCTGAGAAGAGAAATATGCCTGAAAGCAATGACTCCCCTCATCACCATTTCATCAGATGAAGCAATCTCTCCAAGTGGGTCTTTTGGGAGAAGTCTCCCTCCTCATGCCCCACACCCGATTTGGTTTTATATACCCCACAAGCATCACATCATGTTCAGTGGACTCAGTGACCCCAAGCAGGGTTTGCAGCAGAAGCAGGAGCGCTAAAGCCCACAGAACACAACAGGAATGCAGAGGTAGAGCTGTTTCTGCAACCTCAGTTCACCCCTATTACTGGGGTACTGCAGGAGCTCTGAACACTTTGCATATTACGTGATGCAATACCCTGACAGAACCGGGTGAAATAAGGACAAAAGCAGCCTTCACAGCCTCGGTAATGTGCTTCACAGGGTTTGATCAATGCTGGAACCTGCGAGGAATTTCAGATACGGCTGTACATCTCCCCCTCTTCTCTCTCTCCATTCAGAACAGAAAAAAGTCGTGCCCCAGAATAAATCAGTTATATAAGGGAAATAAGGAGCATGGATTAGACATATGCGTGCAAAATTTTTCCAAATTTGAAAACACAGTTATGACAGCACACAAACAACTAACCAGTTTCTACCTCGGCTGTAACAGCAGCAGCTGCATTGCTGTCCCACGGCTTCGGTGGAACGCTCCTGCCACCTCGTGGTCACAGCACAGAGAGGAAGGCACTAAAAGCGTGGAAATCAGGCAAGAGCTTCAGGGAAGTGAGCTGCAACAGGAGGCAGCAGAGACCAAAGCGAGATGGGCTTGACCACTTTCCTGGGCAGAATCGCTTACAAAACCAAACAAAAGCCATCTGCTTTAAAAAGCTCTTATGCCTCAGAAAAAGGGCTTCATCTTCTTGGTAAGACAAAGCATGTCACAAGCCGGAGAGGAGAGCCAGCACAGTGCCATGCTGGTGTCCTTTGCCTCCTCGCAGACCGGCTCTAGGAACATGGAGCACCAGTGACAGTGACACAAAGGCTGCTTACACACTTCACATGACTGAAAGTGTGAGAGTAATTAGGCCTTAACTCAGTTTTGTCTACAGCACGTGAGGTGAGACAAGTGCAACTTCAAGGCAAAGAAAAACCCAAGCAGAAGCAAGACAGAATACCCTGCAGCAGGAGCACAGTATCCCAAGCCAAGGGACTGCACAGTAGGCCTCATGCTCCCACCCACTTACCTCCCCATAGCTCAGATTTCACGTGTACATCACACACCTCACCCCCCAGCCACCTTGTCCCAACCTGGACACACACTGCCTGGACACATCTGCCTGAATCCCCAGCAAACTAGGTTGAGAACATCATTCACCTGAAAAATAGCCAACTTCTGCTGTGCTAGCACCCTAACCCAAGCAGCAGTGACATCATACAAGCCCTGAGTGATAGTGGTTAAAGACACCCAGCTGCCCTCATGAGTAGCTGCTATCAGAAGAAGCAATCCTACAGTTCCCTCAGCTGAGCAGGCTTTCCCCCTTACTTGACTTAGCAAGCCACGTAGGATAGCAAAGAAACACACCTATTTCCCATCTTTTTTCCCCATTCTTAATTCCTCTTTTTGTGTGGCTTGCATCTAAGGGGAAGCCCAAATTGAAGCTCCAGTGATGTTTAAGGACCTGACCCACCTGCCTTTCAGCCCTGCTGCATCAGCAAGAAGACTACTGCAGACACAGGCATATTGAAATCTAGCACACTGTTCGCAGCTTGTGAGAACTATTTTAAGCTATTTACCAGGAAAGGCCTTTTGCTAGCATGTTTCTTTAAAGCTTCCCCTCAGTTGATGCTACCACATCAGGGCAAGAAAGGCTCAGCTGCTCTTTTTGGTACAGATGCACTGTGTCTGATGGGGGGGAGAAGACTGGTACTGAGAACTACCAGAAGGAAGGAAAGCCAGCCAGATATACACACTTAACCCTCCTTGCTCTCTAATGCTGCTATTGCTCTGCCTCAAATGTCACTGTAAGGATGCACACGGAGGACACATGCAACAGATTTCAGCTAGGAATTGTCTCTACCCTGGCAGCAAATGCTGCTGTACTGGAGGAGCAGCACACTTCCCATATCTGCAGAGATGCCCAGGTGCCTCCATACATACCACACAGGGAAGGATGAGGAAGATCGGATAGCCAAGAGGAAACAGTACCCTTGGGACTCAGCAAATAGGCAGAGCCACATCAAATCACTTTGGGAACCTAATCCACAATGAACATATGGGATCTGACCAAGGCTTATTCATTCAGCAGTGCAAATTTGATCCTAAATCAGACAGAGGCACTTCATTTTATTAAGTGTAATTAACTAGAGTGCTTGGTATTGGGTTTGGAGCCATGTAAGAACATAAACCACTACGCAGCACCTGTTGGCAGGAAGGGAATACTCTATCCCATGTATGACCTTCCAAGACGTGGACAACAAGTTAAAAGACAGGATAATCGAATGGGTCACATGCCTGAACAACAAAGCAAGTTTACAGAACAGTTGTCTGCATTATTCAATACAGTGCTCTCAATTCAGTATGAGGAACTGTAAAGCCAGATTTATTCTGCTGTCAAACCATGGCTTTAGGTAACTCTACAGAAAGGCTATTCAGCCTCAGATTATACACTTCAAGGCAGGAGCATGCCGCACACAATCCAAATAACATTATCAATACACTTGTGACAACAGGTAGTAAGACTAAATATATATATATATATATATACTTAATCAGACCGTTCAATGCAAGAGACATTAACTTGGATTAGATGGCTCATTCATCAAGATTTTATTACGCAGATTACTAGTTTTCGCACTCCTAAACAACATCCAAACCAGTGCATCATTTCCAAAAGCCACAGATTCGTTACTTTGGGAAAAAATAAAGTGTGACACACAGTAATGACAGAGTCAGAATGGGAAGCCATAGATTCAGACTAGTAGCAGTCTTGTGCAAGGTTCATCCTTGGTCTCATACCTAGGAATATTCTCCAGCTCTTCACCTCCACGTGTCATGCTGTGTACACTGAAATTTGTGGTCTGCAAAATGCCTGGGTATTACTGTTTTGTATTATACCAAACAACAGAAGACCAAGAAAAACATTTTCTCAATGAGTGAATAAAGTAATTCATAACAGAAACAGCCTCATACACAAAAATAAAAACAAAAACATACACACAGAACACCACCCACTCTGGGTCAGCAGAGACCACAAAAAGGACTCATCAAGCAGCCTGCTGCCACCCAGTCTCAGACGCCCCCAACAAATGCCCAGATTCAAAGCCTTCTAAAGAGGATGAAACCTTCCACAAGGTCCATTTCCCACCCTCAACAACATTTTGAGACTTTCTGCCTAAAACCAAAACTGTTACATCCTCTACTGTAGGAGGAATATGAACTAATAAAAAAGCACTGTATCAGAGCCAAGCTTCCTTAACAGCATGGGTAATTCCACTATGCCACAGCCCAGGGTTTTTGTGCAGCATGAGGGCACTCAAACAGAAGGGGTGTGTAGAATCAGAATAGCCATCAGGTTAAATTACAGCTCATTATTATTGCTACTGATAATAAAACCCATCAAAAGAGAGTAGAAGCCATGCTGACCCCCCTTTATAACGCATACAAAATCAGAAGAACAATTAGTCCCTTAGCCACCTCCTTAAAGAACGTCACTTAGGAGGACAGGACACATCAGACAAGATGCTAGACAGCAAGATGAAAAGTCAGAGGAGCTGCCCACAGCTGCTGGAAGCGAGAACATGTGGTCACCCGTCCCCAACTCCACAGCAGCTGGAGCAGAAGAAACCTCTGCTCCAGGATCGCAAGGGGTTTAAGCACAAAGGCAACACTTATTACTGTAGTTATTCTTTGCTGCTGGATCCCTCACTGCAAAGCCCAGCTAGAAGAGCAAGAATGGTCTGGAGCAGATGATAGCTCTCAGTGACCCAGAAGGTCTCTACACTTGAGTTAACAAAAAGTGAAAGCAGCTTGATGATGGATGAAACCTAATCCTTCAGTTGCAGTTTCTGAAGTACTGCTGAGAAGTACTCCTAGATTTCCAGCTAAAATTGCATTTTCAGATGTCTAGGGTAGACCCCTCCTGAGAAGGCAACACACAACAGCACACTTTGCACTACTGCAACTGGATGTTGAGAATCAGAAATTACTCCTCAGACTTGCTTGGAAGACTCCATCATCCACTGAGACCAAGAAAGTTAGAGGGGAGCAGAGCAGAGACAAGACAAACTCAGTGCACAGCATACTGCATAATCTACAGGGAGTGACTTATCCCAAAGGTGGCTGCGGCTCTGACCTCCAGCTGTCTGCCCCATCAATCTACTAAACATTTCTGCCTCTGCTTGCTGCAATTGGTCAGCTTCTTCACCACAGAACATGGCAGGCTGTGAATTAAGGTTACAAGCAACTGTAGAGGTTCACAGAATTCCTGGTACCTTATTCCCAGACAACAGGGAAAACATGAGAAATAAAGAAGGTTTAGATGAAAAAAATAATTACAAAAAAAAATAAAAAAAAAAACAACCCCACCATCCCCACTGGAGATCAGAAGTCACATTTGGACAAATATTCAGACTGCCCACCATAGACAGGCTGGCATTCAAGGACCATAAAAACTCAATACATCCAAACCTGCATATGGCTTTTTTTTTTTTTTTTAACTCCACTTCCAGCAGGTGTGAAACCAGTGAGTTGCAGAAGTGTTTTCACCCCCTCCAAGAAGTCCTTACCGAAAGGTAGTAGGCTTACACAGCCTGATCTTGGACAACATATACTTCAAAGTAGCCTGGAAACCAAAGTAAATTATGTTGACAGGTATTAAGTTACTAAAATATATATATAGATAGATATATATATACATGAAATTAAGTCAGTTCAGAAAAAGCCAGCCTACAGATCCATACAGCACACGCTGACAGATGGGTTACATACATGCCCTCTCTAAAAGGCTGATCCTAAAATTGTGCAATAAACCAATGTTACCAACTAGAGCCTGGAGTATCAGTGGTCAACTCCTTTAACCTGATTTAGAAGCCCAGTCCTTACTTAGCAGTTATACATATTGTTTCCGATGCTTGCAGCGGTAGAAAATTCATGGCTACCTCTAGCATCACACGTATGTGCATGAGAAGCACACCATCAGAAAATAACTTGAATGTAGAGAGTAAAAAAAAGAGTATAGGAAAATAATTAGCAGGAGTGGATCCTCCTTAGAGCAAATAACGCTACAGCAAACACATTCTTGTGAGGGAAGCTCTGACACGCCCTCTGCCTCCTGAGCTAACACCTCTTGTAAAAGCCATACTCAGCAGTATGGATTCATCACAGCCAACTTACGGCCATAACTTTGTCAAGCATTTGTCAATGAAGGACATGCATACAAGAGCTCCTCCCTGCCTACACACAGCTCCCATTGCATCCCCATGTGCACCCATTGGTGCTTTTGCTGGCTAATCTGCTCTAGGACTAGAATAAAATCTACCCTTCAGATGCTGATTCTTATTCTTCCCTGGAAGCTACAGTAGGAGAGAAGAGGTCAGAAAAAAAGACCAAGCCCTCTGAACCACTCAGAGCTTGCCATTCCTGCTGAAGCCAGCAAGGCTGGGGCACGCTCAGCCTGTTCCAGGGCTGTGCCCGGGCAGCAGGATGTAGCTGCAGCCCTGCCAGTTCTCGCTGTACTGGTCCTACAACTTGCACAGCACCTATCAGGCCGGCTAGGACGGCTCCCAAATGCCTTTCAGATCAAGGTTTGCTGCCAGGGCAACTCTAAACGCAGCCATCGTCACTCCATTACATCCACATCACCTTGCCTCTAAACTTCCCCTATAAAAACACCTCTTCCTAGTGCCAGCACTGGTTCAATCCCTGCAGTAGCAACAGTAGTGGCAGCTGGCACTTTCAAACTGGGTCATCTCCGCACATTCGGAGGCCTGTTTCGCACTGCAGTGAGAATGAGGAACAAACAGGTGGCAGGAGAGAACAAGGCACATGAGGAAACTGGGGACTGGCCGCCCTCCCAGCACAGCAGCACAAAATTCCTTCAGGATTACACAGCTAGACAAGGCAGCCTTCTCCAAGATACTCATAAGCACAATCCCTTCCTTTGGG
>VXAB01002804.1:364073-385634 GCA_013399175.1 Odontophorus gujanensis | reverse complement strand
GGGGGGGGGGGCATTGATTTTTGTTTTTATTACATACATTCCAAAACAAGGCCACTGTACTTTCAGTGACATGCACAAACTAAATCACTCTCTCAGCTCTAATACAAACCACCGTGAAAGGGTTAAAGCCTCATTTTCATTTAAATATGCATTCAGGATCCAGAAACACCAACCTGCAGTAAGAATGATGAAAGAGCTGGGCTCTGAGATTTCCACACAGCATTGCAACAGCAACTAGAGCACAGCAGTCGGCAAACAAAGGGGAACTGCAGCGAAGTTTGAGGCAGCCCAGCCATTTCTGAGAGACACCCACTGCCTTTGAAGCCTGGTTTCTTTTTTGCTGCTTGTAATATCACCACTTCAAGCATTACAAGTTGCTTCAGCTAACATGAAATACTGTATCCCTTCACCTTCATCTTTCAAACGTTTGCATAAGCTCTGCAACTGCAGCTGCTGGTAGAAGTGGCCATGACTGTATTATTTCTACAGCTACACTCCAGCAGAATCTTAAATTAAACACCAGTTATCTCATTTCTGGATTCATGGATTTGTATTCTTCAGTTACTGAATTTGCATCCAAGCTTCACAGCTGCCAGGTTCGCTGCAGAATATGAAATTTGGATTAGGGATAAACACAAACCCAATTCTGCTCTTCCATTAATCCTTTTTGCTGACACAGGGAGCCAAACTGTTATTTCTAGAGAAGGAGCACATACAGATAGAAAGATCAAAAGTGCTGCATTGGTTGGGATTTTTTTCTCTTTTTCTTCTTTAATTAATTGCTTTTTGTTTGGTTGGTTTGAGGGTAGGGCTCATCTTAGTTTTATTTTTTGTTTACTTTCTGTCCAGAGCAACAAAAGGTGAGCANTTTTTTTAATATATATATATTTAATTAATTGCTTTTTGTTTGGTTGGTTTGAGGGTAGGGCTCATCTTAGTTTTATTTTTTGTTTACTTTCTGTCCAGAGCAACAAAAGGTGAGCATCTAGCTGCAGGCAAGTATTACAGCTCCTCAAATCCACCCCCTTAGACATACCTGAGAGCTATTTTTAAGGCTAACACTTCTGTTGCTATCAAAAACAAACACACACACACTCACCACTACACCTCAGACACAAACAAGCAGAATATCCCCAAATCAAAAGAGCACAATACACAGACTCCATCTTTCAGAGCCTCCCACACCACAAATACCAAAGTATAAGCTCTGCTAAGAGTTCACACTACTACTCTGGCCGCAAAGCCTCAGATGCTCCCAGTTTTCCCATCTAAGAGCCAAGGGGGCTGCATTCCCACCAAGTGCCAACCAGAATCACTGCCTTGTAACCCTTCAATAAGAGAAAACAGAGGGAAACAGAAGGAAAAAAACAAAAATCAAACCCACCATTCCAGTCATTTAAGGGATGCTGTGTGCAGCACGTTGGAGAGAAGGGACTTAGAGCAGCTGACATACATCTGACTGCATCCTCCCTGTCTTGCTGTTGCAAGGGGTGGAATGGTTCTTGGATATCTCTGAAGCAATACTCCCTTTCATTTCCAAGACTTCCTGCTAAATAGAGGCTTCATTTTTAAAAAGTGATTTTATGACTGCTTTCCCCAGTCTAGTCCCTCCCATTTGTGGTTTTCCACTCACATTTATTTATTCCTTGGCCCCCTACGCCCCAATAAAATAAGGAAAATGAGAACTGATGATAATGGCTTGTGGCGTCATATGCCCACACAGAACTCACAAGTCAAAACAAGTGAGCCTAGGGTGAGAGGGTCCATCCAAGCAGAAGTCCTTCATAAAACAACCTGCTCAGCTACACACTGAAAACAGGAACCCTGCACACTTTACACACACTGTGTCAAGTCATACTCAGCAACATCAGAAGACAAACATTTTATTCCGTCAGACATTTTAGGTTAGAAAAATCAGACAAATTTCAAGCTCATGTAACATCTCCTTAAAAGAGAAATGGAAGAATAACCCTAGCCTGTTCTACGCAAAGATTAAGCCATGAACTACAGAGTTCATGTCTCTAGTCACTTAAAAGCAACCAGCTCAGAAAATTTTGGGATCAACCTCCCCATTACACCCCAGGACAGCTACCAGGACTCTCTCATCCCAAGGAAGGTTGCAGGCACACTAACACCCTGCACATGCTCCAGACTTGGATGGGACACAGGAATGAGCTCACAGCTTCAAGGTGGTGCACCACTCTCTGCACCACTCCTCCAACCATCACAAGCATGTGGCACTTAACTCCAAACCTTGCCCAAACGTGCCCTACAGGGTTAACACCCTCAGTAACCATAGCAACCAGCACTCTATCAGAGCCTCAGCTGGCACACTGCTGCCTTCCCAGGATCCATTTTTGCAGCACATTTAAGAACTCCCCCCCACACCCCACAAGGATGCTAGAGCATTTGCTGCTTCCTGCAACTCCAGCATTCCTCTGACCCCACATCCCCAGGCTCACCCACTTTCCCTCCCCAGGGAAAAGGAGGCTGCCTACAGCCTACTCAGACCCCCAGAGTGGGCACAGCATACTGCCAGCAGCAATCTGGCAGGTGGAGATGTCGCAGGCTAACAGGACTGAAGAGCCACCAGGTCAGACAGAGGTACCAGATGCCACCCATGACCTGCCTTCCTGTGGGCACTAGAGACAGTGCCTGTCTCTTCAGCAACAACCCGGCAACAGCAATTCCACTGGTTACACCCACCAGAACATCCCCACATCTTGCTAAGAGCAACAAACCAAAACTTACAGCTACAGGCACACGCACTCTGTCAGAGCAGAAAAAACACTTTCAAAACAGAGCTTATCTCAAGCTAAACAATACATCTTTCTCCTCCTGCAATTCACCTCTGAACTACAAATGCATGAAAGCAATCATTGCATCCCATTGTCCTGCCTGGTTTCCATCCCTTCATCCTGGGCAACTGCAGTGTGCCAGCACTTACTTATTTCTAAACCAACCCAATGTCATTTTTATGTTCCACCCATTGGAGTACTTGGCACAGAGACAGACACTGCTGCTTTATAAATAGCTTCACACTGGCCCAGCTCTATCCTACACAGAGTTTCCACAGCATCATTACGATGCATTTCTCACCATCTCCCTCTCCTTCCCCATTTCTCACGTGCCACTCAGAGTCAGTGTCACCTTGCACATCTCCTTACCCCCCTCCCTACCCCTTCCTAGCAGTTATCCTCAGCTGCCCCAAGTCTTCAGGATGTGTCACTGAGAGCAACCTTTGTTGGAGGTGGGACACCAGCCACAGGACATTGGAGCACAGCTGGAAGGGGAGTGGCTATTTTAAGTCCAATGTTCAGATAGTGCACGACTTTTCTAGCTTCAGGTTAATTGTGAATTCAGTAGTGTTGGCAACTACTATGCAAGTGACCGCTCAAATGCAAAATCCTGGCAGTAGATACTAGATATTAGTACTTTGGTTCTAATATGAGGCAAGGGAAGAAAGTGGTTTGTACCAGGATAAGTGAGGGGTTAGCATTTTTATCTTGTGCCTTGTTAAGTGATCAATGTGCCAACAAATTATTTGCTGGAGGGGAGCAGAGGGGAATCTTCGTGTGATTTTTTTTCTTGTTTTGTTTCCTGTATTTTGGGGGGAGGTGGACTGTGGGAGTTGTTTGCTTGTTTAAAATCTTCTCCACCATAACCATTCATGGCACCCAGACGACAAGTTTCTCCAATGTGACTACAAAACTGCTCAAGTATGTAAGGCACGTGATACCACAGCAAGTTTTACATAACTGTACGAGCCTGGAGCAGACACCCACCAGGTCATGATGGCTGACACACAAACTTCCATCTTCACATGGAGCCCCAGCCACATGAACCGAGAAAAGCCCTGTGACTCCTACAGAATTTACCACAAAAACAAGCACAGGATGGATCAAAGGTTTTGGAGGACAAACAGATCAAGAAGACACAGGTATCAAAATGATCGGAAGGGTTCGTTCATCCACACTTCAGCCTGAACACATCCTAAAAAGGGATGTGCTAGCTGAGATGCACAGCAGTTACAGCTCAAGGAAGCTGCGCCAATCTTTTGGAGAACACGACTCCTTCCACTTACTGCCTCTTGCAGTCAGTGATTTCTCCCCGCTAAGGATAACATCAGAAAAATCCATGGCTTAAAAAGGCATCAAAAACAGGGAATCTATCGCTTCATAGAATCATAGAATGGCCTGGGTTGAAAAGGACCTCAAAGATCATCTAGTTCCAACCCATACTCATCTTCTACTACATCCAAATTCCCTTCTGAGAAAATTTAAGCCCCCTTCCAGTCTCTTTTCAGTAAGCTGAACAGAAGTGTTCAGCGCTAGAACCTCTGTTCTGCGAATACTGCAGCATTCAGAAGCAGCAAACCATTCCAGTGACCACCTCACTCTTTACACCCACATCATCTTTCTGACCAAACACAAGAGTGGAAGAGCTGTCACACTACCTGCTCACTGTGCCCCTAGAATTGCTCTCCTAGCTGCTTCTTCCCGAACAACAGCCTTGATGCAGAAGGTAAGAGCAGAACTGTCCAAACTGAGACTCATAACTCTGCAGTTGGGTCATTAAGAACTCATCATGTAGGCAGCAGTCCAAGCTAGGAAAAAACCCAAAGCACTCCATGAGACTGCCAGTAACCTTCACTTCCCAATCATCAATCTATGGCTCATCCTCAATTTCTCTCCACTGCAATCCCATATCAGCTTCCGTATCACTGACAGAACTGTGGATCATCGATTCTATTAGGCATCTTCAGAGACCTCACTTAACTAGGATTCACCATCAACAAATGCCAGAACTTGAAAATGAACACTAGAGCAGCTGAAGAGGCTTCCTTTCCCCTGATGCTCCATCTTCATATGCCATAGAACAGGTTAGGAAACTCTGCATGTTATTTACAATAAAGTGCTCTACAGACTTTGCAGAATGCTGGGTTTTGGAGGAGGAATACTCAAAGATTCCAGGAAGTGAGACTGAATCAGATTCTCATGCAGTAACAAATCAGCATCTAACAACTGGCTGAATACATTACAGATAAGGTTCTTTCTGTAGATTAATCCATTTCTAGACTCATGGAACAAAAGCAGTCATCTTCAATAGAATTTGTTTTTCATGGGTCATTTTTAAATAAGGCCAAGTAGAAACAGGAGTAACTGTCACCTATTTTGGTATTAAGTTAGAAAAAGCAATGACCAACCAACTTACTTTTTAGTTCTCTACCTCCCTGCAGAGCCACCCTCTCCCCATCTGCTGGAGTTTTCCCACAACCCCAGGTCCCCTCAGCCACCTCTCCCAGTGTCCCTTTGTTCTTTATTGCTTCTGGAAGCTGTTTAACAGCCATGTCCCCACACAGTTAGGTACATGGGAGATATTCTGTATGTTGTGTGTGGCACAGAACACTTCTTTCACCCCAAACACCATATGAAATACACAATTTTTTTCTGCATCTTTAAATAGTGAAATCACTAATGTGCCTACAATGTTATCTTGCCCTCACACTCACAAAGTTTCTCCCAAATTTTGTTGTACCAGCAACAGTCAACTGGTACCTAGCTTTTAAATTAGTCATATTATTATTCTAATTATTTCTTAGGTTTGTGATATCTTAGCTGATATTCCCATAGCTTTGTGCCACAGATCATTTTAATCAATTCCTTTTCCACCTCCATTCTGTCTCCAGAAAACTCATTTCCCATTGGACAGAAACTGAATGTTCCCAAGCATGGTTGAGATTCACAAGACTCTCAGACTTGAGAGGCAGCTACAGAAATCCTCTGTCACAAACAACCTATGCAGTCTTTCCTTCTGGTGGAGTCAAAAGCGTTTTGCTAGAAGCCTCTGAAAAGCTATATAACAACTGTAGATAGCTGTCAAGTATATCCCACTTCTCATCAGTCTTATTTCGTTCAGTATCCAATAGCCAGCAGGGAGCAGACGAGACACCCACTTGGAAAAGGAGAAGGCAGACATCACCCTTGCAAAGCCCTTTTCATCTTCAGATCACAGTATAATCCTTTTATAATTTGAGGGGCAACTTCCTCAGCAGACCAAGTGCCCCAGGGCAGACCTCAGTCACTTCCTGGCACAGTTTATGTACAGTCTCTGCTGTTTTTATTAGCAGAAGCCCCATAACTGTGCTGTGATGGATCTTAGTCCTTGGGTCTAGGGGAAAACCAGTGATCAATTTAATACTGTCACCACAAACAACTGCAGAAGATAAGCATGTAAAGATTCTTATTCTTGGTCCTAGAGTCAGAAAGCTAAAAAAGTATAAGCACAAAATTAAAAAATTTTGCTCCTTTCATCTGCCTCCTCAGGTTTAGTTACTGTATTTGAACAGTAACTTTAAGCCCTTTAATCAAGGGAGCCCTGCTTGTTCACGAGGAGAGCTGTAGCTCAGCAAACCTTTCAAGCACTAGCTCTGCCATCTGGCAACAGCACTGAGACCTGTTTCCAGACACACACACAGAGAGCTGATAATTGCCCTCAAGTGGAATTCCAAGGCACTGCAATTGTCCTGGCATTTAAACCTCCATGAGCTCCAGATGTGAATTTTGTGTCTTTATCAGAAAAAGGTACCACAAATCACCAGATATTTCTGCCACCCCCTACCTCCAAAATACTTTTCATTTGGTTCTCAGCAGTTATTCGTCATCTTCTGCAGCACCAGCAGCAAACAAGAATATCGTGTAGGCCTGCAGATAAGCATCTTGAATTCATACCAAGGAAGTGTCACATTTCTCCTGCTTTCCCTGCTTCCAAGGATTCGACACGCTGAGCAGCTGCCCAGTGGGGAACAAAGTTCTTCTGAGGATTGCTTTGTGGGTCTTTCTTTTTTCCAATGCTCCAATTAATTTCAAAGCATAATGAAAAGGTCAGGGACATAACCTCTGTGCTGAAAGTGGCACCTTCATATTCTTTAAGCTATACATTTAAGAGAAAGAGGAGAAAAGAGAATCTGAAGAGACTTACATTTTGCTTCAGAGAGATTCTGATTAGGTGACCAGACCAGCATGCCGAGGTTCTCTCTCTCCTGACTTCGTCTTGCAAGTTTGGCTTCAGAAAAAACAGATACAAACCATGTTATAGAGAAAGTCATTTCAGATGCAAAATGGATACTAAAGTAACTTACCACACATCCGCAGCTTTTAATCAAGCTACGAAACCCATCCGTTAAGTCAAAACCCTATCTTCCCATTCAGACCTGAGGCTTTTCCTTGTGTTTTTCTTTCCAATGCATCACTCCCTATATAACATGACAGATAGCACACACTCGCTCCTTCATGCACTACTCTAAGTAGGATACATCAGATCTAAATTAAAAGTTAATTAATGTTTCTCTTCCAGCATATTTGATTATTTTTCTTCCAGCCATTGCTAAATGAAAAGGGAGGAGCAGGGCTCAGGCTGCAGCCCCCAAGCCCTCGTGTCACTTAGATGAACACTACAGGGTCTGTGCACAAGAACCTCACATATTTCACTTTTGAGAACCTCCTCTCTGTCCCAAAAGCCCTCCTATGCCTCCATCCCCCAAATCTGCATGCCCACCAAGGAACGCTGGGTCTCCCAGATCAGCCCTTCTGCTCAGCCAGTTCAGAGAAATTCTGCTGCATCACACTTCATGAGAACCAACCTGGTGCTAGCCAACTTGGCACCGACTAAGCATGAGAGCACCAAAAGGTCTTAAGTGAAGAACCACAGCTGCACGTTCTTAGGAAGAGAGCAACCTCAAGGTAAAGGTTAAGTTTCAACAGCACGTTCTCATGAAGCTACTGTTCTTGGGTGCTGAGCAATCAGAAGTGGAGGAGGAGAAAAGGAAACTTGCCCTGTGAGTCAGTTAGCACAGCCAGCTCAGCCACCCACCCCAGCCCAGAGCAACCCACAGCTCCTGTTAGGTGCCCACAGCACTCCTGCCACTGCAGAGCTCCACGTAATGCTGCAGCTTTATGTAACATTTCAATGCAATGCTATTTTATTTGCACCACCATTTTGTGATACGTGGAAAAACAACAGGTCAGAAAACTTGAAGGTGGAAGACGCAGTGCTAGGGCCATGCTGGCTCGTTGCACTATGAAATCACAGCACTATCTGCTCTTCCATCTCCAGTGCAGCAGCAGCCTGCCAGCACCAGCTCCTGGCCACCTCAACAGGTCAGAAAGTTGAGCAGTTACAGTACCATGAATGCTCATGGTCTGATTACTGCCAGAATGGGAGAACTGTTTGAGTTGGAAAGGACTCAAAGGTCATCCACTCCAACTCCCTGCAATAAGCAGGGTCACCTACAGCTCCACCAGTTGCCCAGAGCCTCATCCAGCCTGACCTTGGGTGTTTCTAGGGACAGGACATCCACCACTTCTCTGGGTAATCTGTTCTCAACACCAAATCTGCTCAGCTAAGAACATGCAGGGTTAGATGACAAGAATACTTAAACATCAAATTTAAAGCAAATACAGCATGTATTGAAGGAGGGAAGACTGGTAACATATTAACAAGGAACTAAAATTTTACTTTAAATTTACCCAGACATCAGCCTACCTTATTTCTTAAGCTCTGCCAGAAAACAAAGTTTATTTTCACTACCATTTTCTCAGTTTTCATAGCAAAACATCATGATTTTTTTTATTTTTATTTTTTTAAATCTAAGGATAGCAACTGCGCATACAGGGTATTTTATACACACTGTGTGTTCTTTACTTCCTATACTAGGCAGAAAACCAGGAGCGAGAAATACAAAAACAGCCTCCGGTGGAGAGAAGTGGGGGTGGAGACTGCGTCCACATACAGAACATAAAAGGTGCCTGAATTAAAAACTACATTACTTGAACTTTACAAAAAGAGACTTGCAACTTTTAGGATTAAATTTTTCTCCTGTATATCAAGTCTAGGCCAGTAATGCAAAGAAAAAAGCAACCCTCAGCCTTTGCTTCATCAAATTCTGCTCCTCGCTCTCCCCACACCACAATCTGTCCCGCTGTTTAGTTCAGTGAAGGGTTTGAAACATGGTGAGAGAAAGCAGGCTTTCTCCTCACTTTGTATCACACTGAAAAGCACTTTCACATTCCATAAAAATACTTGCAGAAACCAGTCAGGTCTCCAGAAGTTAAACCCTTCCAGCCTCAATTCCAAAGCAGCTCCCCTCACCACCAACCCATCCTTGGAGTTGCAGGAACTTCCTGAAAATCACAGAATATCCTGAACTGGAAAGGATCTATGGGATCGACTCCAACAGAGGGGCACTGTGCAGCTCTCAGGATCCCTCCTGAGAGGGGCATAACTGAGAGAGGCTCACAAACATGGGGGAATTACTTTCCCCGTCCTTTCTTCTGCACAAAGGTAACAGGGTGAATTACACACTGCACTTCAGTGGCAAAACTGAATGGATGAGGGAAAAGATGAGGCATGACATGCTACCCATAAGCCAACATTATCCTAAAAGAAGCAGTGTTTCTTTTTTGAGCTAAGAGGACACATCTCAGCAACACGCAGCCGACCACAGTGCATTTGCAAAGCGGAGAGCTAATGCTGCTGTCCAAGTTACCATTCCTCTGCTCGAAGGCTTACGTTCCCCAACCCCAGGAGCAGCTACAGTTCTTCACAAGCTTTTGGAAATGTGTTGCAATGATTGCCACAAAGAAGGGAGATTAAAAACAAACAAACAAAAAAAAACCAAACACAAAACCAGAAACCACAACAGGTTGGTTTCATTCAACAGCATCAGTCAGACTCCAAGAGGCATTAGGTTGATTTAAAAACAAAATATGTCTTGCCTCTGAGTCTTTAAAGCATCTTTATCCTGCTGTGAAGGTTGCTGCAAGGGACGGCCTTGCTCACAAGCATCTGCCTGCTCAATTTGCACTCACATACAGAAATGTCAGCCCCACTCTCCCACCACCACCCACACAGTTTAAAGCCTCCGAGGTAAATCTAGCCCAGACCTCGCATGAGAGATCCCAGCTCAGAAGTCAGGTAGAAAACAAAAAGAAAGTGAGTGAGTGTCAATACAGAAAGGACTCTTAAAACTCTCCCTTCCTCCTCAAGCCACACACTGTTGCATTCACTTCGAGGAGGGAGCAGAGCTTCTGCCCTGTCAGGACCTCTGAAGAAACAGGAGAAACACAGAGCTTGCAAGTTCCTTGTAAGGAACTTCTAGTCACTAGGTCCTAAACATACTTGCAAATTCCTTGATACATCTATCAACTTATCCCTGGGATCTGCAACTGCTCCTCAGACCAAGGAGCACAGCCTCCAGCCCCACAGTCCCTGAGCAACACCCACCACCTCACCAGCAGCCTGACATACGTGTATCCATGTACCATAAAGGGCTTCCTGCACATGTTATACATTCTTATTTTCTCCAAGCAAACATAAACTACATTAATGCTAAAATTAGGACTGTATGAATAAGCCGAGTGCAGAACATGCTGCTCAGTTGGTCATCATGAATACACCCGTGTTGACATGAAACTACACACCTGGGTTGGGGCTCTCTCCAGAGCCAAGTAAGAGCAAAGACACGCGTAAGCCCTGCAGGCTCCTCAGCCACCACGCTGCTCCATATGCACTAACTCTGCCAACACAGCAGGACCAGAAGCAAGAAGTGTGTTTCTCTCCCAGCCTCTGTTGGGGTGCTATGTTCCAGACTCCTGTTAAAGGAGGGAAATGGAGGTGTTCTCAAACCAAAACTATCAAAGGCCACTGTTAAAAGTGCTAAGCAATGTCAAAGGTGCAAAGTCTCCCCTGCAGGTCACACCGCCTTCCTCAGGGAGTTGGAACTAGATGATGACCTCTGAGGTTCTTTCCAACCTAACCAATTCTGTGGTTCTATGAATCCATGATTCTGACCCCTTCTCAGCCCAAGTGAGCCATGGAGCAGCTGCAGTCATCAGCCCAAAAAGAAAGCTGTAGACACCACTCCTCATCCCAACTAGCCCAAGAACCTTAGAGCACCTGAGTCAGAAGACCTAAGGGCAAAGGCTGCATCTCACAACAGGAACGCCATCTAATGCTTCAGTGCTACCAAGGGAAAGGGGGGGGGAGGGGAGGAGAAGGAGGTTGCCCAGCCAGCATGCATCACCCTGTTCTCCTCACATGTCTCCTTCCTCCTTTCAGCTCTGCCATTTATCCACCCAAGCCAAGCACCTTCACTAAAACTAACCTGGTCAAATAAAAAGCAAACAGCATTCTCCACAAGTTCTTAAATGAAATCAGTTGGCTGTGAGATCAAACAAACAGCACAGTGGGTGCACAGGAAGCAGCAGGCTCACATGGGGGCCTCTTGCCTTCACGCAGAACTTCATCCTACTGCCACAAGCCATAGCAGGAGCCTCTCTGGGCAGAATCAAACCAGGGAACAGGAAGGAGTACCCCCCTCCAGCACAGCACACCTTTGTGCTGCCTGAAGGACTGCATGTACAATCCCCACAGGAACAGAGGGCAGGCAGGACACCTGGAGCCACAGCCAACCTAGAGCACAGAGCTGCACAGTGCTGGCTTGATACATCCCACTTCACTTTAATTCTCCCATAATGTGCCAGAATAAACTCGGAGGGAGCCAAGGCTCCTCAGGAAGCCACCCACCACCATCACCTATCTTCTCCTGCACAAGGAAGCAGTGCCAGCTCACACTTGGGTTTCAACACTCGAGGGAGCTGCTCCATCTTGCATCTCTGCCCAAGGATGCGGCATGCTCTCGCCACGGCTGCATCACTCCAGAGCATGCTCTGCCGGTTCTGACACCTCTCCTGACCTTCCAGAGGTACAATTGTGGTCTCCTGCAGATGGCAGGGCACAGTGCTCCCACCTCCACCTTGCCCACATCAGGGTGAAGCTCTGCAAGGGAGTATTCCCAGCCCACACCCCTCCTCTGTAACCTTTCCAGTAGCCTGTAGTCTATTTTTTTGCTGTCTGCATAAGGTACTTCAGAGCTACAAGAGCCCTGAGTACCAAAGGAGACAAAACACTGCAGCATATCACCATTAGAGTATTGCAACATAGGCCATGAAGAGGGGGTATCTGCTGCTACTGCATTCCTCTGTTAACTAAGACAGCAAAAGGTAACTGAGAGAAAGCACAGTCAGGTGCTTGATACAGATACACACTGTTCTAGCTTTTTGTCAGAAGAGCAAGAGTAAATCAACACAGCTTTAAAAAATGAGAAAGAAAAAACAGAAAATGGTCCTCATAAAAGAAAAGAGAACTCTCCAGGTACTAACTGATCTTTTGTAAGGCACAAGGTAAGAAAAGGTATCCAGATCTATACAACATATTTCATTAGGAGTTATTGAAGTTTACACCAAGACTGAAATCCCCAAGGTACAGAGTGGCACAACACCCACCTGCAAAGGTTCCTGTATTACCAATGGTACTTTCTGATTCCTCCTCCCTCCCAACAAATGACACTAATTCATCATTAAATCACATACTGCAAGTTTTAAGAAAGCCTAAGCAGCACCCTCCTACTTTTAACACGTAACACTTGACATCATCTATAAAGCACTGTATAGTACACAGAGGTGAACATACATTTTTATTGTTTGAGTGGAAGAGCTGGAGCTGACATGGAATAACTTAGTTGCTGAATGCTGCTCAAAGCAGTTTTGGACTGGGTCTAGATGTATTTACTTCTAGTGAAGGAAGACTAAACAAGTGCTTCCGTTCCCAAATCCTGTATTTTCTTTATCAATGCCAACCTTGTATTTACTGCAAAGGGTAAAACCCCTGTTTACAGTACTCATGAAGCAAAATAAGACAAAGGACACACAGCCCCCTTAGTTTGAAAAGCCATTTCTTACTGAGTCAGTAATACTGCCTGGGCTCATAGCGTCACACTCTTCAGTGCATAGCATTTACAGCAACGAAATACTTACGCGACACAAGAGAATTCAAGCAAAATTAAAAGCTGGGAGAAAAGCCGTCCCCACCTTCCTTCCCTGCTGCTGGCACTGGTGTCTGAAGCAACAGCTCGATGCCACGTGGAGAACTCTGCTGCCCGGCTCCTTCCTCCTGCACGTGACTTTCCAGCTCAGCACACAATGCTGCAATGCCCTTCCCTCTGCCTTCTGAGAACTGCCCGGCTTTAGCAGCCCGTGCCTCCTAGCAATGCTATATTTGTACACACTATAGCACAGCATTAAATGTAACAGAATCTTTTAAACGGGAATCCTGCAACTTAAGGAAGGTTTTTAATTAAGAAGTTATAAATTAAGCAGCAGTTAGCTCTTCCTATACTTGACTACACCCGGCTGGCACTGTAATCTATATGCAAATAAATTTCTGAGGGCATTTTTGTATCTGCCTGGGGAAACAAAGCCCACTATTTGGGCTTCAGTACAGAGCCATGGCACAGCACACGCAGACCAAAGGGCCTATTGCTTCAGTGTAACTGTGGGTGTCATGCTGCAAAACCCACAGTATCTCACACCTCACAACAGTGTAAAAAAAAAATATATATATATATATATAGCTTTGAAAAAAATCACCCCGTTAAAGATTAATCACCCAGCAATGATTACAAAGGTCACTCTGTAGTGAAAAAAATTATCACCATTAGAAAGGCTGGAAGAGAAAACAAGAAAAATGTGGATAGCAGTATAGTTTCCCTTTTTTCAAGTAACCAAGTTCATCTCGTACTAAAAGTCTGTGCTTCATATCTTAGTATTTAAAAATAAAAACTTCAAGAACATATCTGGCCCAAGCTGCCTTGCTAGTTTAAGAGTCAGCAATAAAGCAGAAGCTGCAGCCTACATTGTGCCCGCAGCCCAAACCAGGCTGAACAAAGCCGAGCAGATGTCGAGGCCTCGCCTTCATATTTTTTCTGAATAACATGAGTCTGCTCATTCTTTCCTGCAAGCAGGTGGCACCAGCGTGCAGCCAGAGATGAAGTCTGAATAACTATACAAGCAAACAGCCTTTCAATATATACTTTAAGAGTGTAAAATTATTTTTCTATATGCATGCAATTCCAATCCAGGCGTTGCCATGAGTTCTGCGTACACAAGCTCTGCAACCCTTGGAGGAGCAGGAAACCCATTAGCATAACATCAGAAGTACGGATACACCCCCACACGCAGCACTGAGAATCACACCTCTGCTAATCACAGCAGGTTTTTGTCTAGACATGGCTGGGTTTGGTACGGGAGAAAAAGAGGATGACTTTCTTTAAAGAAAGAGTTAAAGTATAAAATTAAGAGGAGAAAATGCGTGTTTGGATGAGATTTTACCGGAGATCTCATGAGCCTTTTTAAAATGTAAAGATTTGCAACGTCAACTTTATATAAAGGAGGAGGGCTGCTCGCTGTATATAAAGCAATCCTGAGCACAGAACCAGAGCAATGGTCGTGCACACCGGGCTGCAGCTCCTGCAGGTTCCCTGCTCCGCTGCATTGTGCTGCCCCATGCTATTCACCCAGAGCAACAAGCCTGCCAAGAGCAGTTAAACGCACGCACACTGGTAGTTCTGACAGCTGAGCCACAGCCAGAGTGAGACAACTGCTTCTCGTTTCTGTTCAGTCTCCCTGAACGCTGACCTGACAAGAGGATTCCTTCCTTTCCTCCTCCACGCTATTTCCCTTCTACTTTCATTTCAGTGACCAAGCCATGCCTACGTGCATTCAAGAAAGATCCGAATACAGAAACCTACACTGAAAGAAAAGGAACAATAAGAGCATGATCCCCCCAAGCACCACGTTTACATCGCCAACAAATATTTAGGTGCTGGCAAACCTATCTAGACCCAAACGGACAAGAAAGCAAAGCTAAGGCAAATATCTTCCTTTTTCCACTATAGATCTTAATTCTGCTGCTTCCTCTGTTCCTTGGCAATCAGAGACTCCTACACACAGCTCTGCACCCACCCGGCCTCCCATTTCTCTGCAGAGCCAGCCCCCAGCAATTCCCACCCACTAACCAGCTCCTCCACCATGCTCCCTCACCCCAGCAAGAAGAGCTGCTCAGATTATTCACTGACAGCACTTAGGGATAACGTATGAGAGCAGGGCAAAAGACTTCCTGAGCCTGGCACTGCGTCTGCATCACCGGATTTAATGGCTTTTCATGGAACGAGGAAAAAAAAGTCCATCAAATTGTCTAATTCTTTTTGAACCCATTTATAATTTTGGCATCTACAACATCCTGTGGTAGAGTGCTACAATTTAATTATATGTTTACTGTCTGAAGAAGAACAAAGAAAACCCATGCACACACTCTCTTCTCAGCTCTGAAGCTGCCACCCAGTCATTTCATTTGGTGGCCCCATTTCCTGGCTCATGAGAAGCAGAAGTAACTGCCCTGTTCACCTCCTCCTTGTCTCATACCGTTTCACAGACCCTCTACCACACTCCTCTAGGACATCTGTTTTCCAGGCAGGACAGCCCAGGCACTCCCTCTCCCTTGCACAGAGAAGGAGAACTGTTTCTGAGCTTTATCTCGTTATATCACAGTTCTGAGAAACATGTATGCATGAGGGAGGGATGAAAATGGGGCACAACCAGAACTGCACACACTGTTCAAGAAGAAGGTACACCACAGATTTATAAAACATGCCATAATTAGGTTCTGTTTTGTTCTCAGAGGCTTTCATAACATCTTTTAACAATACACTTGCCTTTTCACTATTACCATTGAGTTGATGAAAAAAACACTATGACTCCCAAGATCTCTATCTGGAAACGCAGCAGCTAATTCAGAGACCACTATTGAATGGAGAAGCCAGTTAAGGGCTTCTCCACTCTCTCATCCCCTTTCCCTCCCATCCCCATCTAAATATTATTAAGCACTAAACAACAAGTAAAAAAAAAATTTTTTACTGCCATGCTGTCATAAGACTGAACAAGTTGTCCATTCTCCCCCCCTCCCCCACAAGTAAATATCCACAGTCCCCCAGCCACTCCCTCCTTCTTCTCATACTGCCTTTACATACTGATAAAGGACAATCCAACTGTTAATAGTGAAAATAAGAGAGGGGAGGGAAAAAAAAGCGTCTTTTGAAATGAACAAAAATGGAGAATACAGGTGTTGCTTTATTTGGAGTGAGAAGCGCACAGTGGTTGCTCTACAACTGCAGGCTGTGGGATAACTCTGGCTTCCTTGGGCTTCCCAACCACCCCACAGATGACCTAACAGGAGGAGCAAAGAGCCCAGGGGTTACCTGACCCTGTGGTTTCCCCATTCCCTTTCCACGAGGGCAGGGATTCAGACCACTGATGCAAGCACTTTCCACCTCCCAGCTTCAGCCACCATTCCCCATTCCCCAGCACTTTTGGGGATACATCAGGGCAGAGGGGAATGGGACTTCTGCCTGTGCTTAGAAAAGACACACTCACTATCTCAGCCTCAGAAAGCCCTAAAATTCCTTATTCCAAACACAGGCCCAGTTTCCCCTGTTCAAACTTCAAAGCACCCACAAATATTTGCAAACCCAATCAAGCACCTTCTTTTACTCAGCTTTCCCACATGCTAAGGACCAGCTGGATGGTTTCTATTGCCCAATGCAAGCAAGTCAGAGTCATGTTAGCAAAGAGATTACTTTTTGATATTTTTAGCAACCCCCTTTCCCTTCCCACCCATCCAAAGTTCACGCTAAAAGCATCCTCTTGAGATAGTTCACACTGATTAGTGAAAGTAACCAGTGCCTAGAAAGCAGTGTTATAAAATACAGATTCTTGCCCAACTCAAAGTATTACTGTCCACTGCAGGCAGCAGGGAGGACAAGAAGCAGCACAGCCATCCCAAGGGACTCTGGCCAGGCTGGCCAACTCAGCTCCACTGCAGCTAATCCAGCCAATTCTACCTCCAGCTGGTTCTTCTGTGGGTTACATGAGCACCTCAGATGGCAGCAGCAGAGATCGCAGCCTCTGAAAGATGGCCCCAACTTGCTATACTGATGCAGCCACCTCCAGGAAGACACCTGTCCTCAGGCCAAGGCGAGCGTGAGAGCAGCTTATATATCAAATCCCACCCCACAATCTGAGTCACGCACCAACACGGCGTGCAACTGCAGTCACCAGGCTGCGAGCATGCCCAGTTTAACCCACACAAATCCGACTTCTAAACATCTGTGACGGCTACATATCCTCCTCTCACCCCCTTCCACAACAGTCTCCCAGGTCCTTATCCTCACAGCACCCCTGATGCCATACTGGAGCCTTTATCAGCACACAAACAGCTGAGCCTGGCATGCAGGAGCTGAGCCAGGTTTCCTTGGTCTTGCATTAGAGCCCTCTCTATGGGTCATCCTTCCTCATCATCCCACTCTCAGAAATGCAGAAATCAAATAGGAGCCCATAAATAACACATTCAGTATCTCAAATCAGATGGTAAAGCCCCAATCTGCTCCCAGTTCTCCTTGGAGATGACTGCTGTATTCATTGGTTCACAGGCTCCCCAGGGCACAGGCAGCACCTCTCCTGCTGCCTGCATACCACACTGGGTGCTGGAAGGATAAATATCCAAAAACACAAAGTTGGATTTAATGTGTCCTTCAAACGCAGGCAGCTCCTGAAAGCTACTGGATCACATTTTTCCTACTGATTTCACAAGTCAGGCAGTTTTTTCCCCTCATTTTTACCAAACTTGGAGAAGTAGTAAGAACTATATTTAAATGCAGCTAGCAAACACGACAGATCTCATAATTTTGTCTCTAACATTCAATATTCACTAGATGACTTTCCAGCTCAAGTCCTCTGGATTCTCTCCTCCTCCCCGGCCTCTGAAGGACTCTGAGAACGAGTTTGTCTTGCACCCCCATTAATAACTCCAGAGCACGTTAACTACAAGAGCCCCAGCATCTCATTCTTCACTGCTCCTTGCACTCACTCTGCCCTGTGTTCTGCCCATACTCTCACTTCACGTTGAAGAATAAGCAATCCTAAAAAGTGCCAGAGAGCCATGGCTGGGGGGAGACAAGATGTCAGCAATAGGCAGAAGCAGGAGCACTGGCAGACAGAAGAGCAAATGGGGGCATAGCCCTGAAAGGATGTTGGATTTCCCTGAGCTGCCTTTGCTTTGGGATTACAAGTGCTCCTTCTGCAGTGCCAGCGTTTGCATATCACAGCATATTTACAAAGAAATCAATTAGGATGTGCAAGAAAGTGAGCACAAAGAGTCCTGCAGCTCTCAGAGCACTCTGCTCTGCTTCAGGGAAAAGCAAAGCGGTGAAGATGTACCTGCACATTCACGCTTGCAGCACGGTCCCCTTCCCCTCCTCATCCCATTTCACAGAACGAACAGAAGTTTGTGCACACACTGCCTCTGACATGCAGCAACCACGTGGCAAGCGTTGGAGCAGCACTCACACAAAGAGCAGCAAGAGAGCAGAGGAGAAAAAGCCATATACCAGGGGACGGGGGACAGGAAGACCAAGCTCTGCTCTGTGGCCATCACTGCATGGCAGGGAGCACAGAGGGGGTGAGGCAGATAAGGTGAAAGCAGCCAAGTGCCAGCCTGGCAATGCAGATAAACACAGCCAAGCCCTGCTGGAAGGAGGAGAGTGTGGTTTGGTGGGAAGCCGAGGGTGGAACCTGGTCTAGTGCCCCGGCAGCAAAGGAGGAGCAGTTGCCCAGCAGAGCAGAGGAAGGAGCCTGCAGCACGCCTACCTGCCCTGCAGCACGTCTCTAGCACCACGTGCTACAGCACAGCCCTCCCGCACACATTGATACACAGCCACAAAATTAACTTAATTTTACTATGTTCAGGGCCATTACTCTCTCCAATCTGAGGACCGAAATCCCATTCGGGATTTCAATGCATCTTTATTGAGGCTGAAAATTCCACAGTTTTCTTGAGTTTCCAAAAAATCTCCCTTTTAGATTTAATTCATGCTCAGAGCAAAAGAATCCCTCTCCTTCCTCCCAAAACCCATCATCTTCGCCAAGGCAGCAGAGCATCTCCACCTATGCAAGAGCCGAGAGGTCTTGTTTTCCTTCCCCACAAATTACATAATGGAAAAATGCAGTGGCCAGCCTCCAGCAGTTGTTTGATAGGAACACAGCTGTGTGTCTTCATACATCAATTAAGCTGCCCCACACTATACAGGACAAATTCAAAACGTGACTGGTAAGCTTATTATCTTTACCCCGTGACCACTGGAGAACTCCTTAAAAGCGACAAGCAGCTCTCCTTAGGACACCACACTGAGTCCCAACAGCTTTGGGAAGTGTTCTGCAATTCTCTCCACCCCACACCGTGTCACCACTCTGACCGCTGGAGCACTTTCTCCACACTATCACCTCCTCAGCATCAGTGACCAGGCAAACTCTCTTGTTCTGCCCCTTCAGTACTGAACTTCATCTCTTCCAGCTTGTGGAAAAGTCCGTAACAGTGTTATACACATCCATGCAGGGGGTGGGGGTGGGGGGAGGAAGGGGAAAAAAAAAAAAAGAGCAGCAACAAGAACAGGGCAGTGAGGGAAACAAAACACACAGGGACAGAAAGAGGACAGAGAGCCTCAGGGGATGAACAGTATTTAGAAAAGCTGAGTTATTAAAGACTGAGAAGCTAAACCCTGCTAAGGTTGCTGGGGCCTTCCAGGGGGGGAATAAAAGATCTGTACGGAGCTCCCTAGAGAACAGAACAGCCTCATGGGTAAAGATGTGGGCTGGAGCAGAGAAAAGCTGTGACACCCTGGCACCAGAGAGGAAATCTGGCTGTCGAAGAACACAGGGCACAGCAGGCCAGGGAGCATGCAGCATTCACCTGCACAGAGGGGCTTTACCAAGAGGACACTCCCCAGAAACACAGTGCCCTCTTCGTTTCTACCCTGGCCTACACCTTTTTCACAGCACTCACAGCACAAAGTTTTGCATTTGCAGATAGATGGCTTTCTCTGACACGTAGACTTCAAAATCTCTTGCTTCAGGAAAATCGTGTAGTCTATCTTTAAAGGCAACAAGAGAGGGACTGTGAAACAGGCCAGTCACCACCACTCTTAGTGCAGCTGAGCCAACTTGCAACTGAGACCCGAGCTGCAGCCAGTTTTTGCACACAGTGTATCAGACTGCCAGGCTCCCAACTTCTTGGGGCTTTACATTTTTCTGCAAATGATCAAAGAGAAAGGAAGATGGAAGCTGCTTTTCTTAAAAAACATTATGAATCCGCTTTCTCATTGCGGTGTTCCACACCCATTACCAGCTGTCCCAGGCTTGCTCAACAAGATCCCATTGCACCTGATGCTGTCCCAAATCAGTGGCATCAATTTACATGCAAGAAAGTTTAGATGCCAGCTGCTTGCTGCTTTTGGTCTTAACTTGCAAACAAAGTCCCCTCCAAAAGCCCTCATTTTCCCTTCCTCACAAGAGGCAACATTTCAGATACCAGTACGAACAGGTTCATCCAAAGATATCAGTCCAACGGCAGTTCCAGGGTGAGGCCCAGAGCCCCAAAACATGCACCCTCAACCTCAGCACCTCACAGCATCACTGAGTGTCTGAAGTCAGCAGAGACCTCTGGGTCCATCTTCTCCAATCCAGGCTCAAGCAGGGACACCCAGGAGCAGGATGCCCAGTACCACATCCAGAGAGCTCTTGAAGATCTCCAAGGAGGAGACTCCACTCTCTCCAGCCCCTCTGGACAACACATGGCAATGCTCCATCACCCGCACTGTGCTGCTTCACAGTCAGACAGGACTTTCTGTGGTTCAGTTTGGGCCCACTGCTTCTGGTCCTAGCACTGGGCACCATTTGAAGAAGCCTGGATCTATTCACTTCGGTCCCTCCCTTCAGGTATTTATAGACATTGATCAGATCCCCCTGACGATCTCCTCCTTATGCAAAAGCCAGTCAGTATGTAGAAGAGTCACATGAGACTAGCACAGATGCTGGGAGAGCAGGTTTTAAATTATTCCTGCACAAGAAGGCACAATAATTAAGCAACACTGTGTAAGATGTGCACTCTATTTGAGAATCCTTGCACCCTTGACTATAGCAGCGCACCAAGAACACAGCACTCCCTCTTCACAGCACGTTTAAATATCAGTGCTGTCTCCAGTAGAGAACTGCAGCAATTTCTAGGAAAGGTGACACCAGAGCACCGCAGTTTCCACACCTCCTGCTCACTGCCCTTGGATAGTTCTTTGCCTGCAGTCAGAAGGGCTGGAAGACTCGTTCCCATTCGATACCAGCAATGCAACCTCCCTCCCCCACTTCCCAGCCAAGATCAAAGCCCTTTTGAAGATCCCACCCAAGCAGTCTATGTGGGAACAGAGTAACCACCCTTTTTCTTCCAATCCTCACTTAACTGAGGGTGATGCTGTTGGAAAGATAAAGCTTTCACACACAGCATCTAGGTTGCCCCTCCATTCCTGAAACAGGTCACACGCCAGCAGGCTGAGCCCGTGCCCTGCACTAACACTCCACATAAGGCAAGGGCACTGTGTCTTCGCTGTACTGCACCACCTGCAAGGAGGAATTTCCCCTGTAGGAGCAGAAGAGAGACAAACAGGACAGGGAATGTTGTACTGGACTATGGTACATACAGACAAAATGTAAGCCTTTGTCTCCTACGGCCTTCTCCCGAAGGAAGAATGTGGCAGAGCTATTTCCCTCCCCCCCCGCCCCACCA
>VXAB01002804.1:340107-364057 GCA_013399175.1 Odontophorus gujanensis | reverse complement strand
CCCCCCCCCCCACACACACACCTGTATGCACATGCATCACAGTCACCCAGACCACCACAATGCCATGACAGAGCCCCTCTAGGTGGTCACCTGTGCTCTCATCAGGTTTAGGATTGTTCACATCTACCTCCATACTGCAAACCCTCCTAAACTGAGGTTGCAAACCAGATGTGAAGGTCAAGGATGCACTACCAACAGTGCTAAGAAAGCAGATTTTTGACAGAAATGCCCTCCTGCTATTCCTACAGAACCATCAGTTTTGGCCATTAAAAACCATAACACAAGAGATTTAGGTATTCAGAAGCAGCAATTATCAGTTCAATTAAAAGTTCTCAATTTAGCTATATCAGCAACCTCTTCCTATGTAAGCTTGGCACTTTTGTAGAGAGCTCCCCTGTAACCACATAACTCTATCACTTCTACCATTGCCCAGAAAACACGGGGAGTTTCCTCTGTACTTCCCTTTTCTTTGTCATGGTTCTATTGTACATGGCCTTGAAATCACCATTCTCAACAATGCCTTGCCTCTAAAAACAACTTGTGAATCAGAAAGGGAACTGCCCCAGACATCCAAACCCTTGTCAGGTGGAGTACACACAGAGGACAAGGTGTATGTCATGCCTTGTGTTCTCACAGGTTGGATGCCATCTGTCCTGATGCATTATAGCATAAACATTGCTCTTGATCACTCTGCATCACTCAGAGAAGCACAATTCTGTGAAATTTTGAGATATGCAATGAAAATCAGTAGGTTTTTTGTTTGTTTTTCTTTCTACCTGCTCTTTCCCAGAATTTTTTTTAAGAAATCAGCTGTAGCAAAATGAAATGCATCACGCATAACTGAGTTTGCTCATCAATTTTCATCAGGTAAGTCCTCAAATAAAAACTCTTCAATGCAAGGTACATTTGTTGCTATTCTGAAGTGAGACTAGCATGTCACAGCACAGTAAGGTAACAAGTGGATTTGTTGCCAGTTGGTATCTCTCTAAAATGAGACAAAGCAAGGAGGAAAAGTGTCAGAAATAGAAAGTATCCATATTGTTAACTCAAACAGAAAGATAAATATACTTGGGGCTCTGAACTGGTACATGAAGACCTAAGGCAAGGGTAAAGAAACAAGTTACAATATCCCAGTCTAAATAAAAACATCTTTCGCTGTAACAACTGCAAGGACTAAAGGTAAGTCCATTCACACATCATCAGTAACATTTCACATAACTGCTTTCTTCCGTCCTCGCTTTCGACAAAGCAAACATTTTAATTAATCAATTACAGAAAATCTTCTGAACAGCTCAGGTGCAGCAGTGATCTCCTTTTAAAGCTTTTCACCTCTAACCCTTTCTCATTTTTCCATGCTGGATTTGGTGAGAAGAAAGTAGATTCTGAGCACTAACTACGTAACTCTTCTTTCCCCCATAATCAAGTCTTCACATTTAGTGCATTAAGTCCACGACCTTTCCTCAGAGACTAAATGTTGTTTCATGTACCACATCTTTCCCTATAGAACTATCCAGCCTTCTTGAATCACAATGCTATCATTGCTGAACGAGTCACAGGTACCATTCACTCAGTTTTCATTGTCTGTGTTGGTTCTGACTTCAAGCCCAGAATTCACAAGATATCCATAAAAATACTTAGGAGTAATTAAGTTGGAAAGCACCTACAAAGATTATCAAGTCCAACTGCATGATCACTTAAGGACTAACCAATAGCTGAAGCATATAAGTGAGGGCATTGTCCAAATGCTTCTTGAACGCTGACAGCCACAGGGCATCAGTCACCTCATCAGGAAGCCTGCACCAGCGTCTCATCACCCTCACAGTAAAGATACTTTTCTTAATACCCAGTTTGACCTTCCCTTGTTACAGCTTTGTGCTGTTCCCATCCTGCCAGAAGAAGAGACCTGAATCTCTTTATGCTTCCACTTCTCAGGGAGATACAGGGAAGCATAGAATCAATAAATCATTAAGGTTGGAAGAGACCCCTAAGACCACCTAGTCCAATCCCAACCCACCCCTCTCATGCCCAATAACCATGTCCCTCAGTGTCACATCTCCAAATTTCTTTAACACCTCCAGAGATGGTGACTCCACCACCTTCCTGAGCAGCAAGGTCACTCCCCAGCATGCTCTTTCTCAGCCTAGACAGCCCAGAGCCCTTGTCCTCTCCTCATAGGACATGCCTCCCAGCCCTGCCACCAGCTTAGGTGCCTTCCTCAGCAGGCTTTCAATGATCTTAAGCACCTTTTTGTAGCGTGGAACCCAGAATTGTACTCCACGTTCAAGGTGAGGTTGCACCAACACTAAATATAGCAGGAGAATCGCCTCTATTTATTAAAATAGGAACCATTTTTCTCCTGTAGATCTTAAAGATCTGTTCCTTAGAATGGGAATCCCTGCATTTCATTACTGAATTGTGAAGACCTTACCTTTATACAGCCAGGAGCTGTAAAGGAGACCCATGTCTTTTCTTGAGCACACTTACACAAAAGCTTAGATCATCTGCTATAAAGCATATGCACTGCAGTTCTGAAGAATAAGCTGTATGAAAATGGATTTCTTTCCAACTACCACAGAAAGTGATCGAAGACGAGAAATAAAAGGACTCGAGATACTCTGCAGAACTATTCACAGAAGTGTTATACATGGCACAAGGATGCGCTGTAGGAAACCAAGCTTTGCTCCCTGGGCAGAACCATCTTCCTTTGTGCGTTGATTTTCCTTCAGCCCTCAAACTTGTGATAATACTCAGCACTTTGCAGACACACATGCAGACTGTCAGGGAGTCTGAACAAGATCATCAGCACAGCATTTCAGACTCCATGGTAGAAAACACTGTCACATGCATACAGGACAGGCACTGACAGTCTTTGGGAGCATATCCACCACAGTGCACTCCACAAGTTGAGAAGAAAGTCAAAGGGAAGGGATGACCTCCTAGAGGTAACGGTGGCCATAGGTTTCCATTTATCGCATCTCTCTCCCAGTACTAACAGCTTGCCAAGACAAGATCACCACACCTGCCTGTGGAGGAGATTAAAAAGAAAAAAAAAAAAGATTCAGCAGCGGAGCTGCTTTACGGTCACACCCTTTATTATTTCATAACTTTTCCAGTACAGACACCAACAGCAAATGCAACTTGTCCATCCAGTTCCAGTGCAGGTGGGAGCAGACACCGGTGTCAGGCCATTTACCTGGACAGGTCGTACAGGACTGCTGCTTCACATCAGCCATTCCAGTGACCTACCTAGATAGCAGAGGTCTCCCTAAAATGGTTCCTTGCCCGAGGGGACAGAAACTTTTTACTCCAGCAGTATCATGAAAGAAAGCTGACCTTAGCTTCAAGCCTCAGATCGGTATATGAAATGCCCTGCCTACCTGGGAAAGGTTACAACTTCACAAATAACATTCAGATTTCAGAAAATCCCTTCCCTAAACCAGACTCCAAAGAAAGGAGAAGAAAGGACAGGGGAAAAGCAAGCCATTCACAACTGGTTGGAGCTTCTCCACAAGTTACAGTGTTAGCTTAGAACAGATTAAACTTACACCTTAGCTCAGCCCACACAGGAAAAGCTTTATAGCAAAGACAAAGAACAAGTCAGAACCCTGTGCCTCTGCAGATGCTGTCAGAGTTGTGCTATACATCTTAAACTCTACTTAAAACAACACTGTTTGATGATATATTCATATCTGAGCTACAGAAAAGAGTTCCTCACATTCTTATATCCAGAGGTTTCACTGTAGAGCACAGCATGCCTATCTATAGTTGCTACTCCAAGCAGGAACAGTCATGTCAAAATCCAAATCTCTGTACAGGTATGGAAAATGAGAGTAAGTTAAACCAAGTGGTTTTACTCAGTGGAAAAAGTAGTCAGCCCACATTTTACATCCACTCTTGTGGTGGAAGGAGGTTGCTCTGTGGTCATACTGGTACCACTGAGTCAATACAGCCACAGAACTTTCATAAAGAAACCATAATCCTATGTCCATCCGGTGTACTCCTCGTCAAAGGCTGCTGGGCTAAGACTCCTCTTCCTTCAGTCAGGTAAGACAGGCAGCAACCTTCAGGTTGAGTCCAATGATGCTCTGACACTGTGCTATTTCTTCAAATATGGCACCTTTGTATGGAATATAGCCAAAACACTATGGAAAGGCAAGGCAGGACCAACCCCACTCTCCCTCAAATATCTCTATAAGAAAACTTGATAGGTTTTTGTGTGTCACGAGGCAGTCTACACACCTAGCTCAGGACAGCTGAAGCTATTAAAAGAAAATTTAACTGTGGCTGGTAAAATGTTGGATGAAAAAAAATCAGATTGAACCACCCAGTTATTTACAGCACTGCAGACTTCCTGTTTTGATGCAAGTCAGCAAGATCTTCTGGAAAACCCAGGAAGAAAAAACAGTTAAGGAGGGTAAGTTAGTTAGAGAAACTAATCATCTATCACTGCTAAACTACATACAGAGAAAACTGTACCTATGCTTATCCTTTTCCAGCAGTAAGTACACCAAAGACTAACACATGGGAAAATGAAGGAAGAAATCAGTGAACTAAAAACACAGAAGCAAGCAACTAGCCATCAGAATAGGGGGCTATCTATGCCTCTACAGTTTCAGAGAAGAGTTCTCTCCCCTTCATCTCCTGTCCTTCTGTGCACCATAGCGGTGTATTTATTACAACCAGGCAGCGCAAGGGGGACAGCAAAGGTAGAGCCTTTAGGAAACAGGCTGGTAGAATTGAGCCTGAGAGGTTCAGAGCAGCAAGTCTCACCATGTGAGCCACCTGGAAAAGATCACTACAAATAGCTACCAAAAAAACACACAAATGACAACAAGACATTTCATATCTTGTTCTTCTCTATTCTCATAAAAGCTCCTAGACTATTTAGAAAGCATTTTTTAATACAAAGCTATGTTTTAATCAAGTCTCTTGCAAATGTATAACATTGGAGGATCGCAGGTGATATTATTAGAAAATATTGTGGGTTAAATCTCACAGTTACATAAAAAATAAAAAGGAGACAGGAAAAAACTATCACACCAGAAACTAGGAGAGTAAGGAGAAAAGGTGATACAAGGCCCAGCCTACTGTCCTCTGACCCTAGAGGACTTGGTTCCACTGACCTTGCTGGGCTTTGGTTTATGGCATTTATGCTCTGAAGTTCATAGATTCATTTCATGACAGTTAAATACAACATCATCCCCAGAACATTCCCACTATATATCCTGCTACGCTGGTAGAGCTGTGTTTTGTACTACGATAGCAAACCATCTCCCAGCAAGTTTTGTCAGTAGAAAGATGGGTTTTACTATCCAGATAAGTGATCTCTGTCTGCCAACATCTGACCTACACCTCCTCCTCAAAGTTGAGCAAACAGCCAATGCAGAAATTCCAAAATCATTTTTTAACTGATTGATAAAGGCAAATGGAGTGGAAACAGCTTTGCATACAAGCAGCAACACCATGCTGACAAGCTTGAGAAGTGGGTCCATGAGAACCTAATGAGGTTCAACAAGGTCAAGTATCACACCTGGATCATGGCAATCCCAAATATTCGCAAGTCCTTTTCATCAGGACAGCTCTCAATGAGTTATTTTCCCAGCCTGTAGGTGCCCCATCCTTGGAGGTACCTGAGGCCAGGATGGATGGGGACCTGGATGGTCTGATCTGGTAGGTGGTCTCCTTGCCCGCAGCAGGGGGGCTGCAACTGGGTAATGGTTAAGGTCCCATCCAACCTAAGACATTCTATGATTCAGTGCCGAAAAGACACAAGCTGCAGGCAGCCAGCCTCCCAGTCTGAGCCTGGGCACCCTTTCCCATACCACACCAAGCTAAGGGCTAAGCCAGTAGCATGCATTTCAGGCTCAGTCCACCAAGATGTTCACATAGTGACCATTCAGCAGCAAGTTTACAGGAAAAAGTAGTGCGGATTTTTGTTGCTGGACATGGCAACTGGATGATTTCTATTAGCGTGACAGACATACCCTACAAAAAGTCTTACGATAACCAAGGTACTGCTACAGACCAATTCCTCTGAGGCACAAGATGTTCTGCATAGCTAGCAATATGCCTTAATGAACCATTTCTAAGACACTTGTGCGCACACTAACAAGCAGGTTGCCGAGTCGGTGCTTGGCTTTTTTCTTCTCTCAGCACGCCTTTCCCACAACATGCTGCTTAGGACAATGGTTGCCCAACTGCTAGATCCAGCAGAAACCTTATTGCTGTTCTGATCTCCTGCCCTCCTCTCTGTTCACCAGTATGCTCATCTAACACATGTAACAAGCTACAGCAGCAAGGCACACATGGTCATAGCCTTGGACCAGGTCCTGCTTGTCCGTTTTATGATAGCATCTCCTTGTGGTAAAGCAGGTTGTCAGTAGGCCTTGAACCCCGAGATGGCCTCCTTTTGCATTACACCTCTGTATCAGAGTAACCAAGGATTCTATTCCCTCAGGGTACCCTGAGGCACCATTATAACTGAATGCAGGATAATTCCACCATCCAATAGACAGCAGTTTTCAGGGATGACAGCAGACACTCTTAAGACCTATTTTACCCACTCCTTTCCAAGGGCTGACTGAACATACGCTCTGTTAAGATTCCCCAATAACGAGTACATACCTTACGTGGGGCGGCTGAAGGAATCAGTGCCACACACTGCCGTTACCAAGGGCTCCCACAGGATGCTGCAGGCACTCAGCACCCTCTGGCTACCTTACATGCAGCAGCAACAAATGCCGCGGCGTCTCCGCAGACCAGCTGTCCTCTCATCTCTTAGCAGGGGATAGTGCCAGAGTTGTCATTTAATACAGATTTGGAATTTGTTCCCTGTTTTACACCATCACAGGGGAAAATTAGCTTAGCTCAGAGGCACGAGACAGAGGTGTGACTGATGCAGAGGGAGTTATTTAGGCAGGAAGATAAAGAAGAGTCCAGAAGAAAAGAACACGCTCCTGTTAGCATCACTTCTGCAGCCTTAGCAGTAGATAAGGCCTCAGTGCATGAAATTCTGAGGTCCAGGCACACACTTAAATCCAGTATGCCAGAACACACTGCCTCAAGAATTTTCTTATTTTCTCATACATGCTGTGTTCCCCTTTGATATTTTCAGAGGACAAGCCTTCAGATTCTCAGAAACCCTCTGGTGAAGCAGTCACAGAAGTGTGGAAGAGAAACTGCCAAGTCACATCCTCCAAACCCTCTGCTTAAGGTGGAAGAAGGTTTCTCTTCCAACAAGCCAATCAAACTCCTCTGCTCTAGCACTATAGCTGTTCCACCATGCCAGGCTTCCCCTGCAGAAGCAATATTCTAAAAACACAGGATGAAGAAAAAGCAGGGTGGAAGGTTTCCTCATCTCAGTGGTTCCCAGGAGCAACTTCTCTTAACACAAGTAGGCATGAGAGGCAGCACCATCAACCAGGAACTGAGGTAACCTGAAGAAATATGCTCTTAATACAGGCAGGACTGGGCAGCCTAGGAAGCCTTACAGCCCCTCATTGCTCTATTAAGAGCAGAGGGACAGGGCTAAACCTTGAGACAACTCAGTGCTGTTCACTAGGCATAGCACTGGTCTGGCACAGAGTTTAACCCCAACACACATTTATTTGCTATGTATCCCTTTTTCTTCCAAGCAGCCTGAAAGGGAAGGTGCAAATCTAGCTCCTGCCTTTCCTGCTAAGGAGACCTCTCTCTCCATTCCCCACTCCTGGCACATGCCTACAGGCAGCTCCTTTCAATGGCTAGATAAGCCAAGCACCTGTTTTGCAGTAAAGCTACAGCACTGTCTCTACCATGAATTCACAGTGGAATAGCTAATGCACCTTAGTTATCCTGCCATAAGAAATGCTTTTGACTTTTGCAGGATAGATTACAATGGAAAATTTCTTCCTGTTTTTACCTTCAAAACATGAATTAATCCACTGTGGTCAGATCAGACTTCAGATACATCAATTCTGTTAACAATACAGACCACAAACACAGGCACCTCCACTCCCCTCATCTTACTTGCCACCAAATCAGATGGGGGATTCCAGCCCAGCTCTGTAAAACATTATCTGTTTTATTCCAAAATAAAGATACATGCCTGTTTCTCCACTTCACCTCCACCCACATACTAAACAACAGTTAGCTTTAACAGAAAATAGAAAACTGAAAGGTTCAACTTTCTGCCCAAGGTCACACTGGAAGTCAAGTAATGAGTTTCCTATGGTGAAACACCTGTCACAGTCTATGCAAGTAGAAATGATTCTCAGATGTCAACATTTTAGGTGACTTTGCTTAATGAAACCAAGCCCTTTTTTGAGTTTTCTCCTCCCTTCCCCCTTACCTTCAGACATCAGTGTTCCTCACTGTGGGGCAAAGTAACCTGATCCAAGCTTACCTGCCCTTAACAAAAAGAAGTCTTGATATTTCTCCATTTTAAATAAAAAATAAATTAAATAATCAAGTGGAGAACGTTTTTCAGAACAAGACCGGAGAAGAATATCACTGTATCCGCATACCAAGCTGAGACTGTCTCAACTAGTTTCTCATTCATCTAAGCCCAACCTACACTACACAAACAATAAGAGGGGTGACCCAGATTGGGGCTAACAGAAAAAGATCCACAAGAATCCAAGTAAGGCTCAGCTATGGAGGACACATATGCAGAGCAGAGGTATTAATTATTCACCTTAGTACCTGGATTAACTGTGCACTGAGAGACCTGCCCTAACTATGACCAGTGGCTACTTATCCCACTGCACATGAGCATCCCACGGTTCCCCATGAGGAAAGAAGTACCAAGAGGCATGAACTCTGAAGGCAAGAGAGTCCATTTTCCCTAATCCCAAAATAAATTTACAATTCTACAGCCCAAAGCCTCAAACAACTGAGAAAGGGAAAGCAAATTATTTTTCTCCCCTCCATGTCCCACCTTCTCTCTTTATTACATTTCTAAGCACTGGAAGGAAATGACCAACCAGCTTCACAAACCACTTCCAGTGGTCAAACAAGCCTCTGAGCCCTTCAGACGCTGTCATGAAATCCCAATGTCCAAGTGCATCACTGCCAATTAGTCAGATGACTATGCAGAACAGCCATCTCTGGTGAGCTGACAGCTTATCCCATCCAGTGCCTTTCAGGGTCTGTCCATCATCATTATTTCATCCCCTCATTCGGTTCACTAACTTGCTAGCTCAGCTTGGTTACAGCCACTTTACTGCTATTCAGTGGTTTTATTCCTACCACCTCCAAAGTTCACCAGCACTTCTGCTCCACTCAGTTGTGGTTACACGGAGATGGTTCACTGCAGTGCAAGCTAAATAGCCACTTTAACACCTGCTTTGACAAGATCTTTGTCACCCTAGTTGTGCGATGTGGACTCATCTGTGAAATAACAGAGTGTAACAGCACTGTGATCCAAGTAGAACAGGGACCTCATGTCTAACAGTGCCAGCATAAAGTGCCTACTCTTCAAGAACAGTGCCCTGGGTACACTAGCCTAATTAAGCATCAGCATTACCACCTGCTGAATGCACCACACTAGCATGGCACGAGTGAGTGCCGTGTTGCTTGCTTTTCAGAGCAGGAGGTTGAGTCGTTGTGTGGAATGAGGCACAGGAATTGGCATGACCTGGGTGATAGCAGTTCGGCCCCATCCCAGCCTCAGAGAGCTCCAGGAGTACAGGTACAGACAGTATTTCCACTCCTCAGGAGATATAGTGGTCTGGGCAGCTCAGGGATGAGGGAGCAGCTGCAACATACAGACAGGCAAGGAGTCTGGAGAAAGAAGAGGCTGGGGGTAGAAAGAGAGAAATCCATAGGGATCCTTTAAGCCAAGCAAATATTTAGCAAAGGAGCTGTATGGACTAAAGTACAGAGAGAAGTACAAGACCTGTACGACTCATCTGAGGTGACAAGACTAGAGAAAATCCATTCAGAGGTGAATTCAGACTTCCAACCCTGCAGAGCACAGGCCCTGTATCTCTGCTCAGCTGAGCACTGCGCCAAGGGCCAGCCTGCACTGTGCTCACCGCTCAGCTCTGCCTGCAGCTGGCTGCCATGTGCCCTGCAGAGCCAGCAGCAATTTGGCTCCCTCACATCCTGCTGCAGTACAAGGAACCACATACAAGGTCCCTGCACCCCAGCAGAGGTACAAAAGAACACCACCCAGCTTCAGAGCACCAGAGGAACGCACATTGCCAGGACAGCTGAACTGCTCACGTGCAATCCCCTGCACACCTTTATCACAGGTCTTGGCAAGCCTGTCATCACATCCATGGTGACCATGCCCTGCCAAGCCCAGTTTTGCAGAACCAAGTAACAGTACACTCTGCGGCCACCACACTTCAGCAAGGTCTTCAGCTACAGCAGCCTCGGGCTAGTGAGATGCTGTCACAAATGTAGCTTCCCTTCCAACACTCCCACCTCCCTGGCTCACATCTGCTGATCTCAGAAATACATTTCAAGATCATATTCTCCAAAGGGCGAGAAGGCTAGATTTATACCTGCCTGTGCTGGCAACTACCTATTTAATCTATCAAACAATGAAAGAACGGGAACACAAAATACCTTTCGAAGAAAACATTAAGAGCATGAGATTTTATTTAAAAAGAAGATTTTTCCGCTGCCACCTGTCCACCCTTCTGTGCTGGTTCTCCTCTTCTTGGCCCCTCCTAAGACACTTGCCGAGTGACACAGAGCTGGAAGCTGCGTCTCTCTTGCATCTTCCCCAATTCCCCCTCCTTACAGCCACCCTCCAAGACTAAACAGCCTTGCCAAAATGCAAGGAGATGG
This sequence comes from Odontophorus gujanensis, assembly GCA_013399175.1. Classification (NCBI taxonomy): domain Eukaryota; kingdom Metazoa; phylum Chordata; class Aves; order Galliformes; family Odontophoridae; genus Odontophorus; species Odontophorus gujanensis. The sequence continues at coordinate 353,278 of VXAB01002804.1, read as the reverse complement.
AACACATTCTTGTTGTCAAATCTGCTTGTCCTTTTAACATATGGCACACAGAGCTTTGTTTCATCTCAAACTCAAAGCAACAAAGTTTAGCAGCCAGCTCTCATTACAGTATCGATATAGATTGAAGAAAACTGGAAGATACTTTCAAAAAAAAAGGCAACAGAAGGACAAAAAAAAGTTTCATACAACCTGGAAGCAATTCTGCCATTTGTTTAAAGCTTTCTAGTAACAGAACATGGCCTTTGAGTTAACATTTCATTTCAAACCACTTTAAAAATGTGATCACACTGTGTCTGTTCTGCACTCACGGATATTTTGGTTGGAAAAAGAAATATCTGTATATATATGTTCTCTAGTCAGTGTTCACTGCTTCCCTAAAACCAAGGACAAAAATCCCAAAGGAATCAAGAGATGTTTTTAATTACTTTTACACTGTTGATGAGAAGCAGACATCATCTCAGCTGCATAATTCCCTGCGTGCCAGGTACTGTACAACTCATCAGAATACAGCAAACACTCAAAACAAGCTTTTGTATTTTGCCCATACCAAGGCAGCACACAGTTATTAACCAAACAGGGGTGGAAAAGACATAATAGAGCATTTCCAGTGAAATTCACTAGAACCACCATTCCTAAAAACAGCCCCCTCTCCATTCCCATCAGAGGGACAGAGATCAAGGAGATACAGCTCTGCTCAAGGAATCTCACAGGTAAGTCTCAGCCACAGTTTCACTTAGTCAGGAAAGGGAACTATAGTTAAAAATATCATGCCCGAGAAGATATGGAAAGATGGATTTATTTTGAAGGTAGCATCCCATACCAAATCCATTTCCACCAGGAGAACAGCTACTTAGAACATTTTGTTCAAACTGAAAAATTTCCAGCCCTTTGATTACAAAGGCAACCTGCCAAGTGAGAGTATAAAATTAGCACATTAGTGCAGTAGTGTCTTCCTTAGTCTGAAGACAGCATCGGTATCTCAACTGCATGCCACAGCTCTACGTGGGTAAAACAGAGCTAAGACAAACTACATTCATTCTTTCCTACTCCAGAGGCTCAGCATCACTTGAACGGCAGTGAAATACAGATATTGAGCCAATTTAAACTAGATGTTCAGAAGAAATTCTTTACTGTGACTGTGGTGAGACACTGGAACAGGCTGCCCCAGCGAGGTCGAGGATGCCACCTCCCTGCAGAGGCTCAAGGTCAGGTTGGATGGAGCCCTGAGCAACCTGGTCTAGAGGTAGCCTATAGCAGGGGAATTGGAACTAGATGATCTTAAAGGTCCCTTTCAACCCAAACCAAACCATTCTATGATTTTTTTCTACAGATGGAAAAAACAAGAACTGAGCAGCAATAGAAGCACTAAGGCAAACCTAGCACACAAGGAGAACCCCAGTCAGCAGCCAACAACCAGCACAGTAAGCAAGCAGCACCCAACCTTTCTATCCCTTGTTGCTACAGGGTGTATTACAGCACAGGTGTTTCCCACTATGGCTTCTAAGCACCAAGCCAATTTTTCAAACCCTGGTTACAACTGCTCCTCACTTCAGAAATGTAAGCTATTTTTAAAACGCACCATCAAAAAAGGTACAAACACAGCCCTTTTCCTTTTGCTCTCATGTTTGACAATTCAGCAGGCATCTATCCAGCTAAAGCAAGGTCTGGGCATGCAACTGCCCCAAGCTTGGTACAAGCTCCAGCAACACAAATTAAACATGCCACCTTTTTTTTATACAGGCACTAAATAGACACTGGAAAGGTCTCTCCTGCCTAGCCCTTCCACAGGAGCTCCATTACACCTACTCCCACTCCTGCCCCAGCAGACACCAAAATCATTTTGCAAGCAGTGCTGTTGCACCCAGTAGTTTCCTTGTCTCGAGCTGCTGCAAAGGGACACAGTGCTGTTCAGGAGGCACTGCTCGGGGCAACAAGGCAGCCGCCAGCACCAACGATAACCAGACAGGACAGCATTCCTCCCAGCTGAGCTGGAGACTTTGGTTTGAAGAGGAAGCAGGAGTCTGGTCCCACAGCCTCTTTGCAAGGACTGAGGTAAGAGGATGCGAAACAGTTCCCTTCCCTGCTAGTTTCAGGGCCACGAGGATTGCTGCCAAGCTTAATTCCCCCCAACACCTTATTGATTTTCTTTAACTCTAAAAATATTTTTATTAATGGTTTACTAAGTTTTGCCTTTATTTCTCTATTACATTCCAAAATAACCTCAGCAAGATTGGTGCAATAAAAGACATAAATTTGCCTAATGTAACTACTTGCACGTGTGCTTTACGCAGCTCGAGCATTCACGAAGCTCCTCCAGCACACAGCTGCTCTCTCCAACAATGACAGCCCATCTCAGGCTATCAAAGCTCTGCTCCCAGACCATCACAGTACTGCTCAGTCACTACCTGCACCACAGCAACAGTTATACACGCTCACAGCACCAGCTCCAGCCGCCTCAGCTTCAGTACCAAAGGAGAAAAGTCATCTTTCACCCAATACACCACCAGACACCCTTGCCAACCTGCAGGACTGTTGGCAGGATGGCCTGATTCGTGCCTGTCCTGGTTGCACTCTAAGGGCAGTATCTGTACTGTATGTGCAGGACAGTTTCCTGCTGTGCTTGAAGGTGCCTGAGGAAAGAAAGCAATCCCATGCACTCCTCGAAATCAAATTTTAGAGAAGGGCACCTTAAGAACTAAATCTAGAGAAAAAGAAACCCACCCAAAGCATGGAAGGAGCTACAGCAAAATGAAGCAGCTTCCCTGTGAACAGCCCCATCTCTCAGAGGCAGCACACACACAAGGAAGCAATTTGCCAAGCAACTCAGATCTCAGGCTGCAAGCCAGAGGACAGCTCTGAAAAACCTCCCCTCTGCCACCAAGCTCCCACCAGCAAGCCTCTCCCCCAAGTCATTCAATATTTGCACAAAGCTCACTAGGAGAAGGGAGGCGATGGGAACGCCAGATGAGATCCAGCTGTTCTCCTCCCCCAGCACAACCAAACTCAGCGCATCCAAAGCTGAGCCTGAAACCAAGCCTATAGCAGAAAAAAAAAAAAAAGTACTGCAGAGCACTTGCCCATCCTGCCACAACCACCAGCTCTCGGATGGCACTCCCCCACACCCCAAGGCCCGGTTATTTGTCCAAGTGATGAGAGGGAACTTCAGACAACAACTCAGGTACAGAGAAAGTGCCTCTCCATGAGTGACAGAGCACAGGGAAAGAGGCCTTGGGAGCACAGAGGGCAGGAATCAGAGTAGGGCTGGGCTGACAACAAGGTGGACAGATAGGATCTGCAAGTTGTAATGAAAGTGGGAGAACCACAAACAGCAACTTGGGGATGAGAAAGGCTGGGGCATATTAAAGGAAAGAAACCTTCTAAATGAGTTGACTACAAAAATATTTGGGCACAAATCATGCAACCATTTTTCAGCCTCAAAAGCAAGTAATTTCTGGAAGGACAAGCAAGGAGAATTGCAGTTTGTTCCAAAGTGGTCAGAGGGAAAATGGGTAGTAGTGAGCCACGTGTGAACATGGAAAACAACTTCAAAGCAGTTGCTGGGGGAGGTTAAATTAGGTAAGAGCGTATTTTGCTAAGAAAAAGAGCAGGTGGTAATTGGAAGCACCTCTACAGTTACTGCACAGCAAATGTTTATAAAATAAAAAGATCCATTTAAACCAGTGGCCAGAGCAGAACCTATTACTGCTTGGGTACAGGGAGCCAACAGTTGCAGAGACAAAGGCATGCTGCAGCTTAGTCCTCAACGAGCACGAGGCCCAGTTCTCTTTAAAGGTAGGATCTGCAGTCCCCTTCAGGCCCCTATAATTTACCATACATCCTTTGTCAGCCATCAACTATAAAAATAACATGAGAGAACACTGTTCGTGTTTATTAAATGGGATGAGCCAAAACACAAGCCTGGGACGAGGTGAGTTATCAGCAAAAGTGTCCAGGCTAAAAGATCTAACCCAGCTCCCCCAACACATGCTGGCACCTGGACTAACACAGACTGCAACAGCATTTTGAGTTTATAAGGTGTTTACCTCGCCTTAGCCATAATTTTAAGGTTTTACAGCCAGAGTTTAGAAGCGAAGTTGCGATATTTTAAGCCTGTGACCTTTGTTTAGTGTACGTCACTTTCAGCAGTATCTATTTTAATGCAGGCTACAACTTTTAGACTATATGAGCCATGCAACAGCTTTGCATGAGACAACACATTGCTTTACCTTGCAGTACTTCGTTTTTTAAGGAAACACTGGATAAAAATCAACCCGCTAGCACTCTGCCCCATCCCTTCCCTCTTCTCAGTGAGCCACTGTGTCTCTGTTTACAGGTGTCCAGGATGGGCTCCCTCTAGGGCTGGCTGAAGCCAGAGGACCCTTCCATTGCAGGTTTGTTCCTTCCCATCCAGAGATGAAGACAGAATGTGGAGAGAACCGAGCTGCCTTCCCTCCACAGGAGGTGGAATACCAGAGGTGGTTTATTGTTGCCGTTAAGACTATTTAATCCTTATATTGAGCCAGGTCTGCCTAGCAACAAGTCGAAGTTTTAAACTTGTGTCATCCTCCCTGTGTTCCCATGGCTACTGCTGTGCACAGCTCCCGGTGGCTGCAGAGGGTCTCACAGGGGCACCTATGGGATTCACAGAGAAGAGCACTAAGGCAGTGCTAACACTGCACCTCGTATGTCCTGCCAGGGATAGAGAGCTGTCAGCTGGGGAACAGGCACCTGCCAGCACCTCCAGATCGTGTGTGTAGAGTGGCACCACAAGCTGGGATTACAGATCTAGCACTTCCTGCTTCTTACACAGCTGGTAAGAACTAAAACACAGAACAACGCATCTCTAGCAAGCGGCTGTATGGTATGTGGGAAAGATGGCTCTTAATTAACACAGGGAGGGGGGAGGTTTGTCAGTAAACAAAAAAAAAAAAAATCCCCCCAGCACTTTCCCAAAACTCAAAGCGATCCTATTAACAAGAGCAGAGGGGCAAGTTTGAACCCTCAACAAAAAGAGTGGAGAAGAAACAGAAATGGTCCCCATTTCAGAGCAAGTTCTGAGTAAAGAGCTGCTTCTGAAACAATGCTGTTATGTAAACCAGACTTTCCCAGTCCTGGCTTCCCAGTTGAAGAGGAAAGACTATTTCCGACATAGCGACAGTTCTTCTGAGTCTTTGGCCATTCCCAGCCCCTCTGCTGGGGCTCCCAGGATGAAACAGCTAACAGGGGAGGCTGGACATTAAGCAAGTATCAGTTTTGTTTGTACGCGTTAGTTGGGGATTCCGAACCCAGAAGCCAAAGCTATGATTCCACATTTGTTAAGCTGTGCTTTCACACGAGAGTCATGCAGTTTGGAAGGACACAGATTCCAAGTGACAGACACCAGTAATTATATTCGATATCCAACTTTCAAAAGGAAGTAGTTATATAAGATAAAGCCCAATCCAATGAGACATCTACTTGTCTAAAAGCACACACGATAAGCTCTCACAGATACCTACAGACAGCAGGTCTGCAACGGACAGCTGCGTGGTTCCATCCCTCCCATTAGAAAGCTACACCACAAGCCTTAGGCTCTCTTCAGATGATTGAGAGATTTATTTCCAAAATCCATTCAGGTGAAGAGTACAGAACTAAAGGAGGCAGCAAGGAAGCTGAATTAACTTTGAGGCCAAAAACACTTTTCCTGCTGTCTCTGACGGATGGGGGAAGCACTCTTCTAGAGATGCCTGGTTAAATACATGCATAGTGTATGTGGGGAGCCCTGCTGATAGCCCCCAGAGGGACCTGCACAACCGAAGGATGGGGCTGAAGGGGGAAGCATAGAGAACAATTTCCTTCTAAGAGGGGACTTTTTGCCATTTTATCACACTGCTGCAGCCTCCTCCCCCCAGAGAGGCAGCATTTACCAATACTTCCTTTACGAAGTTCAAAGAGCTAGCTGCTGCACAGAGCTGAATTTCTGAAGATACTTGGAAAGGTAAACACACTTGTTTAGTCTAAAATCCTTTATCGAGGAGAGAAGCAATTTTAGCAAGTTTGACTACAATACTTAAAAGCAGTCACATCAGCCTGTTCCACTTCAAAACAAACTGCAGCAGGAGCACAAAAGCAACCCAGTTCCAGTGTATGCTGAAGAAACTTTGCTGCCTTCAGTAAGGCATAGCATAGCACATCCTCTTGCACTTTCGAAAAGCACAAAGCAGTCAAATCTTAATGTGGAACTATAAATTAAAGCTGATGCGGGAAAACCTGATTTAAGAATCCTTACAAAAGCACTGTTAAGATCACCCTCTGTTCAAAAATCAATTTTGTATTTTGAACTCTTCTTTTGAGCTTAAAAACTTAAGAATATGGCATTGCCCATCATGTCACACAGTCAATTCAGAGCCTTGAAAGGGAAGGTCCCCAGTGCACAGAGATATAAACTTCCTAGGAAGTAAGCATGCTCTTCCTTACACCACAAAGTTTTCTCTCTGTTTCAGTCTCCAGTCTCACCAATGGGATCAGTCAATGCTTTACTACTGCCTTTGACTTGCAATGGTCAAGGTGAGCCTTTGTCATAACCAGAAGTTGCTGTATCTGAGGGAAGTGCAGACTAACACAAAGTGCCATGCTTCTGAGGAGCCATTATTCACATTTACCTGCCTAGTTCACAGTAAAGTTTATTAAAGTTGCAATACACATCAATACAAAAACATACGCATGTCTAACAACGCATTGTTGTTTATAGCACATTGAATGTATGTGACAGAACTAGAGCCCACTGTAAGCCGCATTATACAGTGCACCTTGCTCACAGAGGCAAAGATTTCCGAGCTAATTATAATGACTAATCACAGGGAGCTCTAAGCCCTCACTTGGCCAAGTCACAGAACTAACCAGGGTTGAAAACAAGAGTTTTAAGAGCAATTCATTAAGCAGCAGGAACCAGCTATGAAGAACAAAGCATTCCCTCTACCTAGTATTAATTCCAGTCCAGCCATTAATACATTTGTCAGTGCATGAGACAGCTGTTACCTCCCCATACAAACACTGCATGTGCCAGGTAGGGAAGGAAGCCACAGGTTTTGGCTGCACCAGAGCCTTGTTTGTTTACTACAGCACTCAGGTTTGAAAAGGGACTTCTTGTATTATTTGAGGAACAAGAAAGCTCTGAAACCTGCCTTGGGATGAGATCTCTGCAGACTTCACAGGACAGGTGGGCAGGGTAAAAGCTAACTGTGGAGCCACACAGGCTAAGACATGGTCCCTGTGGGGCAAGAAGCTCAGAGGTAAGAGGTACAGCAGCAAATCTACAGTTGTGATCCTGCTAGGGTGCCAGATGCAGATAAAAAAAAAAAAATCAGCTTAAGCTCTGCTCTCTTTCCCATTGTCTCCAGTCTGGATTTAAGTAAATAAATGAACAAAAATAAAATGAGGTTAAGTTAAAGTGTCAGCATCTACAAGCCAGCTCCACTTTCCACACATGGAAGTGGTGAGGCAGGCTGCCCTTCCTGCCATGTAACTGAGTGAGCCTCATGTACTGGTGAGGAACAAGACTGGCAGAGGCATTCCCCCAGCCACGGGCAGGGCTACCAAGTGCACCAAGAAGAAGGAGCCATCTCCCCTCCCCTGGGACATCAGGGACCAGCCTGGCCTTAAAAACCACTTACGCCTAGATGGAGCTGAGACAGCTGAAAAATCAAGTTCTGGGCAACAGCATTCAACAGGAGCTACTTGCCTGCTCTGCAGTACAGGAAGTACAAAGAGGCTGTCCTTGTGGCAGGAGCAGGGTAAGACCAATACAGTCCACGAGGGAGAAAGGAGCTAAGCAAACTACAGCTAGAGGAAACATCTCCCAGCACGAAGTTGCAAAGACACCCCACAGTAGCTAAATCTTTCACAGTGAGGAACAAGGTCACAGAGGAGAACAAGGTCAGCTAGAATTTTAAACACTTAAAACTGTCTGAAAGTTACGAAGTAGGAAGCTATGTTGTAGCAAACTTAAGGGTTTTACATGCCCATTCTTCTTCAAACAGACCCACAATCTAATCACATCCTCGTAAGGTTTTCCTTTCCCCGCTCCCATCTCTTCCAAAAGGCCAACAACCTCAATTCCAAGTATATATCCAACACCAAAGTGGGAAAACACTGTTGTTGGGGATGGTGCAAGTCTTCTCAGATAACAGTGAAAGGACCAAAACACAACAGGTTCAATCAAGAAACTATGTGGCCTCTATCAGTCCAAACACACTGGTCATTAGTATATTTTGATTTGGTATTTCTGATTAGATTGAACATCCTCATTACTTGCCTTTTCCAAACACACTGCTGCACTAAGGGAGTTTCTGCCTGTTGTGTTTAAGGCAAAGCCATTTGAGGAAATGAGATAGCCTTCCAGGATACCAGTATTTCCAGTTGCAGGAGCGTGGCTGGGCCTTTTCCACTTGCTTAGATCCCAACATCTCACTTAAAGAGCACACCTTTTTTCTGCTTCCCGTTCTGATGAGTCCACTTATCTGAAAACCATTTTCTCTTACAGTCACTGGGTGCTCAGACTATTTGCAAACTATTAAGACTGTTAGGTACAAGACTAACAGTTTTATTTGCAAACAAAGAAACAGAACAAGCTGGCTGGGAGCTGGGCTTGCCAAGTGTAAATCATAAGGGGCCTTTTAACAATCCATTGTTAAAAGAGTGACAGTCCCTGCTGCGTAGCCCAATAGGTGCTTCTGCAGCTATGACTCAGCTGTACCTTTCTGGAGAAACCCACTAAGTACCTGAAGACATAACCTAATGAAATCTGGCCCCTACAACAAACAAAGAAATACAGCTATTCTAAAGGTGTCAACCATCTAGGGGCTGGTCCACAATAATCTTCCATCTCTGATCCTAAACAGAGGGAGGGTGGGCACGCTTCCAGCCAAAGCTGGATGAATGCATCCCAGCTCCCCCAGGCACCTCCTCCTACAGCTTCACCACCACTTCCCTACCAGCACTTTGATCAGAGGCAGCAGAGAGCATTTCTCCCCATCTCAGACAACTGCATTAACACTTTCTGACTGCTAAAGAGGTGGGGCTTTGTTTGGAGGTTTTTTTGTGTGCTTTTTCCCCCCTCTTCTCCTTTTTTTTGCAACACTGAAACAGCACAGTCTTGGTCATGAAAGAAAGCAAAGTATCAACAGATTGTACAGGAGCATGCAGTACAGCTAATAGCAAGGGGCAGAGAACAAGATCCTCAAGGATTCCAGTGATGTTTGGCAGTCAGCACCCTCCAGTAGGCACCTAGATCTGGAAGTACTACAGAGTATTTCCTCCCACTGTTTAAACTGTTACAGGGAGACAAAGAGTGGGAAGAGACCAGTATTGGAAACAAGTGGTTGAAGACACAGCTCAACTTTGGATCTGTACAGCAGGATGCTGTTCAATTGAACCAGCTTTTCCTTGTCTATTTCTGCTTTCCAAAGATGACTGACATAAATGATATTCAAAGATGCTCAATGTGACGGCAGTAAAAAACGAAGTTGTGAGGAAGAAAGGAATATAAAACAGTAGTGCTGTAAAGAAATACTGGTCTGCCCTCCAACACACACCACAGTATGGGACAGATCACTTCCTACACTGAAAGACTTAACACTCCCCAAAATTATGGACGCTTTCATCTTTTTTTGTATTCACTGGAAGAGTTAAAGAGCTCACTTATATTTTCTTCCTCCTATTTTCAATACTCCAGTAGTAAGGGAGTGTAAATTAATGAGCAACAAGTAAAATGGTCAAGTACAGTATTAGTGTTTCCCTATACAACATATGAAAGATGTTTTATTTAGCTTTAGGATATGCAATGTTTCCCGCCACCGAGTTTTTCCATTAATAGGACATGTGGGTTTCATTCGTATAGATTAAAAGAACCATAATAGTTTTCTGTCCTCAAAATCCTCAGTGTCTCAGATGGAGAACTTGCAAGAAACGCTGACTTAGTGATAACAGCCTTTGTTCAACATACACGATTTTCAGGTGTAAGTCAAATATTTGACTATGAACTCTAATAAGAGAAGGCACAGGAGAGGTGATAGCAAATTTTCATGTTATGTTTGTGAAATAGAGTCCAGACAGTGAAACATAGCTGAAGTACAAATTTCACTGATTCTAGCAAGCTCTGGTATAGGATTGTCAGCCCAGAAGTTTGCCTGTTCTCCTCCGCAGTTACATCAGCTCATCAAATAAGAACGTTACTTCTGCACGAGCCTCACTGTTAGTGTACAACTATTCTATTACCAATAGTAACAGCATTGTAAATCCTGTACTACAGGAAACAGATGCATGACTTTGCTTTTGAGAAAACTAGAGAAGCAGGGATCAGTGTAGCAAGAACTCTTTACAGAGTTAAGGGCAGCCTGGGACAGGAAAGGGGAAGGCAGTGAGGAAGCCCCCAGCCCTGCCAGCACCAGAGCAGGCCTTGCCACCTCAAAGGGGGCAGCTGGGGGCTGCAAGCAGGACTGCCAGCCTCACACGTCCCACGGCCCTTTCCTGGCCATACAGGGCATTAAAAACTTGCAGGGTTTAAGAATTATGCCAAAAAAGAAACACAATCCTTCATCATTTTCCCTGCACTCTGCTCCAGCAAGAGACAACCACTGTCCTCCTCCATATCAAGAGGTCCTGAGTTCCCTTTTCCTGTGTGAACCCCGACAAGAACTGTGGAAATACTCCACTTTCAGCCCCTGAATTCAGCTCAGTACTTTTGCACTTCAGCTATTAAATTCATGAGGCCCAAACTGGCTCCCCACCTCTCTGTACCCCAACCTCAGCCCAGCCCACCTCTCTGCACCTTCCCAACCTCACACAAAAAGATTTCAGGAGAGCTTTCCTCATTTTCCTGCCCTTTGCCACAGCTACCTTGCAACTCAGAAATTAAACATAACAAAATGCTTTCTCTGCCCTTATGCATAGGGACAGAGGAACACCCACATAAGAACGCTGATGTGAGAGTCAGCACCACAAATATAACTCTGGTTAGATGAGGTATAATTGAACGTTAAATTTAGTGCATGTGTGTGCCTATATATATATATATATATAAAAGCACACACCCCCTAATCTATGTCATATTTCACCTCACACACAGCTGGAGCAGCACAAGCTTTGCATTTTTATCAGCCAGCCAATCTGAAGGTGAAAGCTTCCACACCAAACAATCTTTAAATTTTAGGATCCTTTGGTCAACTGGCCCCTAACATTTCTACCGAGGAACGGACACAGTGTTTTCATGCTCTGATAGCACCACTCCATTCATTTCACCTGGGAATTATCAGCAAGATGGGACAATTTTACAGTTTCATTAAAAAGGTCTTAGTGCAGTGTGTTTAGACTTACTTAGGGGTTTCTTTCAGGCTTACTTAGGATCTGCTTTCCTAAAAACAGTGAGAAAAGGGCACATCAATAAGAATACTACAGGCACTTAGCTTTAAGGACTGAGAAGTCACTGAATTCAGGGAATAATTCGAGGAAAAATTAATCCTGAGAGATTTGACAGGCCAGGAAAGCAACACTGGCTTCAATACGTGAGCAGACAAAAGTTCACCCAGAACTTGCTAACTGAAAAGTATACTTCTTTGAAAAAGAGAAAAACATAAGGGGGGAGGGGTAAATAAAGGATGCAGTGCCCATTCAGGTCATCAGAAAACCGTGTACTTGGGGTGGATGTACTTAAGGCTCGCTGTCTGCTGTGCATCAAACCAGCATGCCAGCTAAAGCTGTGCTGAGGTATATTACCCAGAAAAAAAAGGTGGTTCCTCCACATCACACACTCGCCCCCCCACCCCTTCACTACACACAGTGAGGAAAGTAACCTATGTATAGGTCACAGCACAACCGTAAGTTAAAATCAGAACAATGTAAAACTGAATGCATAATACAGAGGACACACTGTACCCCCCTCCCCAACCCCCACCTATTATGTTAGAGAAACGAACTGGACAAAAGAACGTCGTTTACAGGGGTGACCAAAAAGCTTGAGTATTGTTGGGCTACCTGGCTGATAGCCAGCCAGCACGATGCATACAGAGCCTTAACAGGGATGCTGCATCTGACCTACAGATTGAAAAACCGTGTCAGCTGCTGCTAACTACCAACATGAACACAGCTTCTCTCCTCCTGGTCCAGCAGCCATGGAGCTCCCATGTGCCAAGGGCTCGCATTGGGTTTTGTGTGAAACAGGAGGGAAGGAATGGGGAAGAAGCATACTGTAAATCAATAGAAGTAACGCTGAAGTTGAAGAAAAAAAAAATGTTCACCTCCAGAGAGCGTTAACAGTTGAAACAGACATCTATGTGCCAAATAATAAAAGGGCATCCAACGTATTAGCAGGCAGCATGAGGGCGTCCAGGAGGAACGCTCCTCCCAAACGCACACAATAGTTGCTGTCAGGGTTACTCTATCAGGAGCCACCACAGCTTTCCAAATCCTTTTTTGTTTTAAGAGAGAGGAATGAAGGATTCCATTAAGTTTGGGCAAGGCGAGGGACAACTCCAAACGCGAGGAGTCCAGATGGGAGGAGAGCTTCGGTAGCCTCAGCCCAGGTGACAAAGGAACAATGCAACAAAATTCGCTTACATTTCAAACTAAGGAGGTCACCAGGCTGCCTTTATGTGCCCAGATACACCCGAGATCCACCGCCAGCGCCGTGCAGCCAGCACCTGCCTTCCCGTACAGCCACAATTCCTTTGTTTGCTCAAAATTTGCTCTCCTACCACTTTAAATTAGCTTACAAAGCGCTGCAGCAGAATAGCTGGAATGTGAAATATTTCTGGGGGGGGGGAGAAGGGGGCGAAGTCGGAGGGCTTCTCGGAAAGAAAGAGGAATAAATAAATAAATAAATAAATATGGGTGGGCTTTTTTTTTTTCTTAAATAAATACATACAGATAGACAGACCGAGAGAGGTACAAAGGCATTTGTAAGTTGGTTGAACGCACGAGTCCAGGGAGGGGAAAGGGAAATAAATAAATAAGTGGATGAAGAAATAAATAAATAAATAAATAAATAGAGGGGGAGGGAAAAAAAGAAAAAGCCAACTGCCATCTCTGCCTCCCGGCCGGCTGCTCCCCCCAGTGCCCTCCGGAAAGCATCGGGCTCCGTCCCGCGGGTCCGTGCCCCGCGCCGGGAGAAAGGCCGAGGGTCACCCACGCGGGGTGT
>VXAB01002804.1:318295-340072 GCA_013399175.1 Odontophorus gujanensis | reverse complement strand
CCGAACTTTGAGGCTCATCACAGCCCTGCGCTGGGACTCCGTTCAACCTGCGCTGCTAGCCCGTCTCTAGTCCCCACCCACCCGCGCTCCCATTGGCCCAGCCTACATTTTGGGAGGCCATTTCGCGCTCTCATTGGCTTTCTCCTGCCGTCCATCGCCGAGTCCCGGCGCTTCCGTTTGTGAGGTTAGGTGGAGGCGTAGCGCCGGGCCGGGTGCCGTGCGGGATCTCTCCGCCCGCGGCCGCCTCCCGGCTGAGGGCTGCTCACGGAGCGCGGCGGAGCCACGGGTGGGCCGCTCGGCTTACGGCGCGTCCCGCGAGGAACGCCACGGGCCACGGAGTCGCCGCCGCCTCGGCTCGGGAAAGAGGGTGCAGAGGGACTACTTTCCCCCTCCCCCTCCCCCCGCGGCGGAAGGTTACGCGTGGTTTGAATGGGTTCTATACAAAGCCCCCGGTGCCGGGGAGTGAGGGGCGTTGGGGGCCGTTCAGGGAAGGGGTGCGTCTATGGGGGCTCCAGGGGAACGGCTGCTGCCGCCGCCGCTCCGCCGGAGGGAGTGGCCCAGCGGCGGGTACAGAGAGACCCGAAGGAACCGGGGGCGGCCGAGGGCAGGCAGCAACTTTTGGGGAGCACCGGCAGGGCGTGGCCCCGGGGTCACGTGACGGAGCGGGGCGGCACCGCGGGCGCCCCCTGGCGGCGGGGCGGGTAGCGGCGCCGCCGTGGGTCCGGCTGAGACTCGTAGCGACGGCGGGCGGCCCGGCCTCCCCTCCCCGTTAGGGCTCGTCCCGGGCTGCCCGCTCCGTGGTTCCCCACGTTTCCGAAAACGGGGAGCGAGCCCACGCGAGGCAGCGGAACGAGCAGCCTCGATACCTCTTTGTCCTCCCCACCCCTCCCCCGAGTCGCCCATTGCGTGCGCTCCCAGCGGCGTTGCTGGGGGCCCGGGGCACAGAGCAACTACTGCTGGCAGCGAGCGGAGACAATGCGTGATCGTGGAAAGCAGCTTGCGGGGCGTGTCTTTCATTATGATTCAAATTAACTTCTGTGGCAAGTTGTTGGGTCGCCTTACTATAATTATATATACTTTTTTTTATTTATTTTTTTCTTATTGGCCCACGCAATTAAACCTGCAGTCTGACTGCAGCGGTTATCTCCTATCAGGCAAACTGCCCCGGCCGCTCCCCTCCTCCCTCTGCCATTTTAATCCACGAGAATTTGCACGGGGGGAGGGGGAAGCGGCCGCGATCGCTGCGGCTCCGCACGGAGCTGTTCCTGCGCAGCTCCCAGCGCGATGCCGGCGTCTCGGCAGCGCCGAACGGGGACGGCCGCGGTGACTTCCGTGCTCTGGGTGTTCTCCGTTAAAATCGGGGAAACGAAGACGTGCGTGAGCCTTTCTGAAACGCGTGTTAGTTTGTTTCGGAGCGGTGACCTCGATATTTACTTTCTCTTCCGCGCTCGCTGCGCGCTGTGTGCGCTGACGAATGCGTCATCGGTTCCTTTTGTGCGCAGCACGTGGATGCGAAAATATTAAATCTACACTGTATTTATCTGCGGCACATGCGCAGAAAGTTTATTTAAACTCCATAAATAGAACTTTTTTCTAGCTCACAGACCCAAACTTTACAACTGCGATTCTTGAAGCCACTACCTTTAAAAATATCAATTCTGAATCAGGGGCACAGTGATGCCCTTAAACCCCAGCAGCTGCAAGCATTTCCTGGTGCAAAGTGTATTACTTCTTCAGTGCGGAGTATGTTTTTATGGTAGGCAGAAGCGTAAGCGTGGCACAATATTTGTTCTCAGTCCCTATGCCCTGATATTTCTGCTCCAGGACTGTGTGCTCAAGAAGGGATTTTTCATTTCAAAATGAGTCTGAGGGACAGGGATTCAGTCATCCCTGCAGGTCGCACCTGTACCCATGCCAACATGTATCTCAGCCTTCAGTTCAGGCTTGAACCTGGACCGCAGCCGTGCTCACACTGAGACGCATGCACACAGCTTTGCAAATCAAGGCCTAATTTTGGGCTTCCTTCACTTCCTCCTCCTTTGTTCGTAGCTGTCACTCAATGAGGCTTCAGAATGAAAGTCTGCATCAGTTGTACAAAGCATAACATAACTGCAGTGTTTGAATTGATGAAAGCAGCACATGCCACAAGACCCCTCACGCTTTGCCTCCCTGAAGGCTCGTGCCACGCGCATTTCCCATAGGAGAAGGCTGTGGGCACAGCGTGGTGACGTGAACCATCCACAGCGAGGCCATCATTGGGACAGGGGCACGCTGCTGCTCCCCAGCCTCACTACTCCCTGGGCAATGGGCTGCGAGACGCCCAGGGACAGGGCAGACCCCATCCTGACTCACTTGGGCACAGGGATATGTGTGTGTGTCACCATACAGCCACTTTGCACCTGTCACAGCCATCGTGCAAGCTAACAGCACTGCCTGCAGCATGGCAGGGTTTCTCTCAAACCTCTCTGCAGAAGCTGTGAACTTTGATGATGATGAAGCTTTTTGTTTCTATCCATTGAGCAAGCTTTCATGTTTGTTTGTGCTTCCTTCAAAACAGTGCCGTGTTTCTTTCTCATCCCAAACCCTTGATGCTCTGCATGAGTGTCCCAACACAGCATGGCAGATTCTGGAAGCAAATTGAAAAATGCTTTTCTAGCCATAAAGAAAACTCTGCACCAAGTGTAGGTGACTGTGTACACAGAGCCTGCACACAACACACAAAGTTGTGTTTTATTTTTCAGTCCCAACAGTAAAGGTACTTTATGCAGCCTCTGAATGCTGCAAAGGCTAGAAAAGCAACGTTGGAAGCAACAAACCCAGTCCCCTGTTTGCTCTGGAGACACCTGATGTTAAATCTTCATTATTTTGGAGCTGGTGAGGAGGAGACCCCATTAGGACTGAGGGGCTCTGGTCAGCACAGGATCTTGCTTCCCTGCGTGGATCCTGTACTTTGGCCACAGCTCTACAAGGGCCTGCATGGACCACAGGGTCTGCCAGGCTCCCAAAGGGACATGGGATGGCTGTGAGGTGTTCCACATAAGCACTGTGTCAGCTGAAGCCCCTGAGCTTGACTGGGGCTCCTGGACGTAACTGTAACTTAGTGGTTAATCTGCCCAGATATCAGATCAAATGGGGCGAAGAATGCGGTGTTGTTGCTGTATGTTTGCTGCAGCCAAACAGGTTGGACCAGGCAGGACTGTCTTTTTAAATAATTTACTGAAATTTGGTTATCTTTGTCAAGGGAAAAGCTGCTCTCCTTGCCAACTTTTAAATGAAAAAATTTTATGGCCGTTAACCCTGTCAGTCCCACAAGTAGAATACAGCTGGAGTAAAACAGCAGGGATGCCTGGCAATGAACAGACTGCACTCCCCAGACAAAAAGCAAAGTGTGTTCTGCTTACTTCTTGCATTCCAACCTGAGCAGATGAGCTCTGTCTGCACCAGGACAGCAGTGCTCTTGGCACAGCCACGTCTCTGTGGGTTCTTTCAACAAAGGGTTACAAAAGTAAAGCTACTCCCCTTCACCTGAGTGGTAAAAAGCAGCTCTCACCTCCTGCAAATTCTGTTTTCCTTGAGAAAAGGCACAGTGAAAATGCTTACCCCAATGAGAACATGTGTGTGTGTGTTTACATGACTGTGTATAGATATGTGTATGTACATATGTGTATGTATACACAGATGTATTTGGTTACTAGCAGCAGAAGGGACAATTAATCACCCTCTGAACTGATTGTTTTTAATACTGAAAGGCTGTTAATCAGGAAAACATGACCCTTAGAACAAGATGTTCATGCAGCCAACAATATGGGATTTTTTTCCTGGTGCTAAGCTGCTGCTAAAGCAGAGCAGAAATCGGGTTTACGGTCTCTTACATTAGAACTTCTTGCTCCAACTTCAGCTGGAATTTGGAAGGAATGTGCAGGGTGTCCAACTCTCTTCAGTTTCAATGGGACTTTGGTGTTCAAAAGCTGAAAGTCTGGAGGCATTTAGATTCCTGAAGATATGAACAGTTACCATGTGGAAATTAAAAAAAAAATAAAAAAAAACACTTCGGCTGAAAAATCCCAAGGGCCATCTAATTCCATTTTAATGTAACTAAAAGACCTTAAAAATCTGTCCTTAAATCTCCTGCACTCCCTTGAAAATTCTTCCTTTCAGCCTAATTTTGGAGAGGGAGCTATAAAGGCAAATTTTAATCCAAATTTTTATTTCCCTGAGAGAAAGGCTCATAACCTGCAGCAAGGGGGAGACTGGAAGAAACCAAGAAAATAACACAAGGAGGGTGGTGGTGGGAGTGAGAGGATGCAGGAGGAGGGCCATGTGGCCAGGGGTCTGCAGCAGTGGAACAGTGTGTGGGGCTGGCACAACTCCTGGCTGAGCCCGGAGGGAAGGCACAGAGGGCTGGCACTGGAGAGGAAAGGAGAAATCCTTTGTGGGTTGGATGGCAGTGCCAGGAGGATGGGGCAGACATATCTTGTGGTGGGCAGAGCTGTGAAGAGCTTCCAATCCCATCCCATCCCATCCCTCCCACCCCAGTAAGCTGTGAACAAAACCCCCGTGAGTTCATTTTGGTGTGGTCACTAAAAGCTTTGTCATAGCTCACAAAACCAAGGGGGATAGGAGTCACACATCTGTGCACTGAGAGCTTTCTCAAGCAGAGGTCAGGTTCCTGGGGTGCATGGCCTTCTCCAGCACCTCATGTTGCTCTCCTTCCTCCTGGGAACATCTCTCTGCTAATTAAACACGAAGCTGCTGCAGAGCCCTGTTTGCCCTTGATGCCCGAAAGCAAGCTGATTTATTTAAGGCTTTGGAAATGCACCTCCTGTCTGCTCCCCACCCCACACTCCTGAGCTGCCCGAATAAGAGAAAGTAGAAAGGGACAGTGGTGACAAGGTGACACAGGAGCATTAGCCCCCCCATAGTTGGTGCCTCCTCATAGAAACTGAGCCCTGTATTACAAGGAAGGGCAGACAGGCATCCTCTTCCCTCCTGAAGAGGAGGCACTTAGCAAAATCAGTGCAGAAAGCCTTGGATAGCTGATGGCTTTGCTCCACTCCATTCTGTGTCTAAGTAGAGAAGATCTGTATCAGAACAGGAGCACAAGTTGCAAAGAGAATCATCACTTCTTAGAAAATTGAGGGGATAAAGGTTTCTTTCTGGGAGCTGCTTCATCATAGGAGTGACTGCAGTGAGCACAGAGCTGGTCCAGAAAACACCACTTGCTTTCTATGAACTTCTTTAATTTCTCTCTGCCATCATCTTAGTGGTGGGGCAGACAGCATGGGTAGAAGCCAGGAGATGGTGTTGTAGAGGACAGCTGCCATCATTTTCAGGGTACCTGGATTTTAGAATCAGAAATCCACACGATCCCCTTTCAGGGAGCTCTGAGTCAGAAAAGCTGGTGGGAGAAAGATTGGATGGTGTGTTGTAATAGAGCTAGGGGGTTAACACTACATGTTAATTCAATTTAAAATAAAAAAAAAGTTCACAATACAATTTCTTGCACTTCAGTGTTTAAATCAACATTTTTTGGGGGTGGTGGAGGCAGCTTTCCTCAGGAGCAGTCTAGCATTCCCATGGGAAGGGAAATAGAAATTCACCTGCAAACTCTCTCCTAACATGTAGTCATAGCTTCAGGCGAACCTGTCTATAAGAGAGAATGAAAACTCAGAGGTCAGTGTGTCCACACACACACATCAGGGAGTGGAGAAAACCATCTTATTCACATCCTTTTGACGTTCATGGGGATCACTCTGGTGAAATCCCTGGAAATTCCCTTCGCTGTAAAACCAGTATGAGGAGAGTCAGGCCTGTGTTTGCAGGAACACACCCCTATGGCACAGCACAATGCACTGGGACGCCAGCTCCAACCTTTGATGTAATACATTCTCCTCCATTTATTCCACATGTAATCTGGATATCTCAAATGCTACTGATCACTGAGGGGAGGAGGAAGAAGTCAAAGCTGATTCTTCACTGCTATTTATATAATGAAACACTTCAACTCATGAAAACCTGGAAAAGAAAAAAAGAAAATCAATGCAACCTCAATTTGGCAGCAAGTGAGGGATTAATCAGCAACTAAAACAATTTTAGAAAATGCCACGACTCCAGTTCCATGGGCGTAAACCTAGAGCATACAGATCCAAACCTGCTCTGAGGCACCGGATGGCAGTGGGTTAATCCCGAGCTCAGTTTCAGGCACAGGGAGCTGCCCCCACTGCCCGTGCCTGCAGCATCAGGAGCGATGTTGGAAATGTCTGTTTCCACACTGGCTCTCATGACTTAGGAGGAGCAGCCACGGCCTGTTGCGTAAATGTGAACAATATTCTCTTTTTTTGGAAATGTGGATTTTTCATACAACGGGAACTAATGGCTCTCTCAGAGCAGTTATGGTCTATCTTGTCAATTTGGTTCCTAGTCATGCATGCTAAGTGAATTTTTATAGCTGAGCTAGGAGTCCTTAAAAACAGGCCTTACACTGGAAATACAGATGTGCCTTACTGTGGGTTGTGACAGGAGAGCATCCCTGCCCCTGGGGAGCCAGAGCCAGGAAATCAGAATTCCCTTTTTCAGCGCACAGAACGTGACTTCCAGGCGCTCTTTCATCTGCGCTGAAAGACAGGAAGGAGAGGCAGAATTATCCCCTCATTACAATAATGCTCCTCACACTTTCCCCAGCTACTCTCTGCAGGCGTTAGCAGAGGGCCCTGGCTGCCAGAAATGCCGAGTACCTACAGCTCCAGTTAAAAGCAATCAGAGAGTAGGGTGCTTGGCAGCTCTGCAAATCAGACCCACAGAGCTTTAAACAAAGGCTTTTGTAATAGAGGTAAATAATTAATTAAAAAAAGAACAAACAACCCTGACTCATCTTAACTTTATTCTTTACTGAGACTTTACTGCGTGAGCTTTGTTTTTGAAAGAAAACTGTATGTTTTACTGTCTGATTCCTCTTACGGCCTCCCCACTATAAGCTGAACGACACGCATACCCACATCAATACATTTACCTGCTTGCTTTGTTTCTGGAAAAGACAACGAGGCTGTCTCAGTCATCTTCACATCCAGCAAAAAAAAAAAAAGAAACTGACTTTTTTCTCCTATTCAGTGCCAATTAAAATGTGGATGATCTGATATTCAGTAAATATCCCTATCACTTGTGTTGTACAGAGTGGATCCACACCCACACTCAGTGGCAACCTGAGCCTATTCTAACACTGGTAAAAGCAAGAGAGTAGAGGCTATAAAACCTTATTACTTATTTATTTAAAGAGCGTAGCCTTCCTTCATCTCATGTCTCCTTATGGAAAACCCATGCGACGAGCAACTTCACAGGACGACACCATCCGCAGGCGCACCGCCTCCACGGACATCACTGCCTTTGTACTGATGTGCAGCAGCTGGAGATCTATCGCAGCTCTGATGGCGAACACCCACCTCTCCAGGCACAGCTCCATGGCTCACAGCAGCTGCCCCACACCCCGCAGCATCCCCGTGCTGCAGCAGCATCTCCTCCCTCCTGCACGTCCACGCTGAGCACCCGCTGCCCGGTGAGAGCCCGCTGCTGGCACGGCAGAGAGCCAGACCTGGCCCAGACCCTTCGGAGACTTACAAAGGAAAATCTCGACAGCATCTGTGAATAGAGTTTAAGAGAAAGGAACAAAATAATACCACTTATGTTAACAGATTGAAATGGTAGCTATGGTGACCACAGACAAAGAACAAACCGTTTTGACTGAATTCAGTCAATTCCTTCTGACAACAAACTGCAAGAAAAAACAAACTTTTTAAAATCCATAATGAAGCCATTATAACAAATCCATTTGGCTCTGTTTGGCTTTTTTTTTGTTTGTTTTTTACCTTTCACTTTCAGCTATTACACGAAACCTGTTAACCATGAATATAGTTGAATGCATTCAATCTACCAAAAATGGGGATTTTCTTACTGTAAAAAAATATTTTTTTTCATTGTCTGCATTTTCAGAACAAAAGGCAAGGAATAGTTATTGTAAAATGACACATTCATCATTCACAATATTTTCTTGTGCATGGGTTTTGCAGAATCAAGGCTTGTTTGTAACAGCTGGGTTACTTTCCCTGTCCTGATGTGCAACCAGCACCCAGTGCTGCTCCCAGCCCTGGGGGTGCCCTCTTGTGCCAGATTTCTCCTCAGCCCCATGGCTGCCCTCCTGCTCGGGCCTGGGGAAGTGCAGTGGAGCTGGGGGAATGCGGGGCACAGCAAGGCAGGAGCCAGGGGTGACCCACTGGCGGCACAGCACAGCACTGGGAATGATGTGGAGCTGCCTGTGTTCTTGTCAACTCCCACCCTGAAAAGCTACATGGGGCCAGAAGAGGAAGAGGAGGAAAAAGAGGAAGAGGAGGTGTGAGCATCAGGATGGAGACTCCAGATCTCAGGGAGAAATCATCACTGCCTTCTGCTGCTGGGACCCATCCTGAGACAACTTGGGTATTCCCAAAGCTTGCTGCCAGCAGTGCAGATCTGCTGTCAGTGCTGTGAGTGTTCAATCTTTAACTTGCGTGCACAGTGTCTCTGCAATACCCTATAGGCTGCAACATCCATCGCAGTATGGATTTGCAACGTAGCCATACTTTTGATGCTCAGGAGCAATAACTAGATGTTTCTGCAGCACACTGACACTCTCAGCCCTAAGCCAGCATTTTTGTCTGCTTAACTTCATCGTTCTCTACAGTACATCTCCTGCCAAACCAAAACTGAGCACAAAACCACGAGCACGGCCCCGTTATATCCGTTGAGGGGCCAGCAGCAGGACAGCCCAGCCCCACAACCCCACTCAAGGGCCCCAGGTCGAGGCCTCGCGTGTCTTTGCTTTCACACTCGCCTGTTCAGAGGGCAGATCTATGGGGGAAGGGGGGTGAAAAGGAAAATACCACTGCTTGCTCATATGTCCTTTTGATATCGCCTGGAAACAGAAAAAAAAAAAAAAGGTTCCTTTTGATTTTATGTGCAGTAAACCCTCACTAGATGGCTCCTTACAGCAAGCAAATCCATCCCACAGAAAGAACTGCCGGGAGCGACCCGTGCTGTGTTGCATGGGGACACAGCATGCCCAGCATCTCCAGCACACCCCAAACACCGTTCCTTAATGCTTCTAACTCAGCCCGTTCCACGTTCAGCTTTCTAATTCATCCAGGTCCTGCACTGCTGTGGGTGGAACCGGTGGCAGAGGGGTAGAGGGGCATGACCCCATTCAGAGAGCCCAGAAATGCCCCTGCAGTGCAGCTCTGTTCACAGGGTGCCCTGAGCTGCCAGCAACACTCAGCCTCTCACACAGCACTGCACACTGTGAGGTTCACTGGCTGTGCCCTCATTAGCGAGCAGTGCTAATTGATGTCTGTCCTGCCTTGAGATAAACATGAGTATTGCGTGCTAGAAGTCTGGTGTACAGATATAGTGATTGTAGCTTCACTTTAGTCCCTGCAAAGTGGTGGAGATGAGGCCTGAAACGTGGCCCGCGCCGAGCTGTGCAGAGACCTTTTGGTTTCTGGTTGCTGAAAATCAGCACGGATAAATGCACCGAACCAGGTCATAATCAACTCTGCTGCAAATACCCGGATTAGAGAACTACAGCAATTAGGGTGAATAACTCGCTGGAAGAATTTCATTGTAAATGCTCAAAAGAAGATGCTCACTCATCTCATAAACAAGCATGAGCCACGCCAGACCAATTCAATAATTCACTAATAAAGTCATATTTGATCATCTAATTAATGGAGTTGTTATCTCCCCATAAAAAATCGGGACTTTTAGACAGCTAAACATTTGCCTTCTGCTAAGGACAGACTTTTCCATCTTAGCATTCCCTGAAACACAGTTGTTTAACTCAGGCCTTAAAGGCTGGATTAAAAGCGAAGATTGTTCGCTTTACGTCATGCATACAAGTTTTACCTCCGCCATCCTTGCTGCTAACAAGCTACTTAACAAACACCGTGGTGGCAAAGCCCACAGATTGCCCAAGTGATGTTACCACAGCACCCAGGGAGGAATTTTTACAGTATCGGCTTCAGCTGGCACTTTATGGCTGCAGCCCAGGGTGTGGGCAGGGATCCTGGTGACAGCACTGCCGTTGCCCTCCAGTGCAGATTGCTCCCTGCCATGCTCTTCCTTGTCAGAACAGGGAAGAAGCGAGAGGCCTCTCTGAGTGCTGTTAGGCCTGGCCAACTCTTTGTGGCTGCACCTCGAGCTCTATCAGCCCCTCCATCCTTCCTCCGTACAGTGCGTGCTGCAGCAGGGCATGGGTAGGGCTCTTATCTCAGCTTGCTGCAGCCCCAGCCCTCTGCAATCAAATGAAAATAAACAGAAAGAAAAAAATGCTCAGCTTCATAAGCTTTTCTTTTTTTTCTTTTTTTTCTTTTTTTTTCCCCCATGTGTAAATTATGTATCACACTCATTACAGGAAAAAGGAAGATTTGGAAATCAGCTGTGGGCTCCTCCATTTTCCCTACAATCGTGTGTTAGAGCTATACACACAGGAGACTTTCTTTTTTTTTTTTTGCATGCAGCTTTACACCAAAATAAAGGCCACAGTTGTTCTGGTTGCTGATTAGGCTCAGTGCTGTGCCTCTGGGAATGGGGAAGCACCAGGACTCAGAGGAACACAACGCTTAATGAGTGCTTTCTTTGAAGAAGGGAGAATTTTTTCAAACTATTTTTTCAGAGCAGGCAGGAACGATTCAGGGGCTGTACACACATCTTCTGCAGGAGGAGGAAGGTAAAGCACCTCCACCTGTGCCTGCAGAGCAGCAGCCCCTCACCGAATACTGGACCCTGTGCTGGCAGCTAGCAGCACAGGACCTGGCCCAGGGCACCATGCTGGACCTCAGCAGGGCCTCCTGCAACAACTTCTTCTTTTTTTTTTCTTCTTAATCCTGAATTAATACCCAAGCTTCAAAGGCATGGATCCAGGGAGAGGTCTCTCCACACGGATACTGTGTGTCCTGGAACAGATCCTTTAATTTTGTGATGAGCTGGAGTTGAAGATATTTGTATTCAAATCCTCATTTAGGTTCTAATGCTCTTTAGTGTTGGATATAGGGATTTTAGGATGGAAATGGCACACTTGACTTTACTATCACCCCAAACAGACAATCAAAATTTAAGCTGCTGTTTCTCTCCAGCCTTTTTATGCTGCTCCCGACACTCTCCCAGAAATTGGAGTGACTCTGCTGCATTTACTCTGCTAATAAAACATACTTTGCTCTGTGTTCTTCCCCCTACCTTCTCCTCAAGTCTTATGCTGTCAAATAAAATCAAGGTTTTCATATGTAAAATGGTTATCAGCAGTTCAGGTTTTACTTACAGTTCCTTGAACAGGCTGCAGGGATACTACATAGGGAGAAATGTAACATAATAGTACATGCTGCAGTACAACCTGCAAGCATCATGTTGGATGGGGTGTCCTTTTAGGGTTTTCCATCTTTGCTGATGATAATAGCAGTGGCTCTATTCATTTTGCTGGATATTAAAAATAAGACTGCATTTTGCTATTGTGAACAGTGAAATTATCTGGTGTACTGCTCAGGGTAGGTTGGAATGTACCCACATCTCAGATAACCACACCTGGCTTGTGTCTGCACCCACCTCACTGCCTGCAACCCCCAGACTGTAGTACCAACAGTCCTCCCCACAGCCCCCACCAGGGACTCCCAGGGCTTTGTGAGCTCACACTGCGCTGTCATGTATCAGTTCTGGGTATGAAATAGCTGAAAATTAGGGCAAATTATGACACTGCACTGCTGCAGAGCCAGGGGATGGTGGGAGCTGTGGAGTGCAGTCCAGGTGCATGACAGCATCCCCTTACATGTGCACCAAAGGAAACCTCCATCCAGAGGATCCAGTGCATTGAAATCCTTGGCTATGCACAAAAGATTCATTTGAAACTCATCTCCAATATTGCTCATCTCTTTTATTGCTGGTGGCTCTAGGAACAGCAGCAGCTTTCCTTAGCTCTCCAGAAAGGGATTCATTCTCAAGCACACACTCCGTGCAACAAGGCCTGTTGTGCCCATCAGACATGCACTTTCCCCCAAGTATTCATTCACAGCTATGCTGGACACCTGACTTAGGAGCTCTGGTTATGCCATCAGCAACCAGAAACATCACACTGAATCAGCTTGTTTGCTCTAAGCAAGTATGTGCAGCTCACCGCTAGCTGCCTACTGCAACATTGCTCACCAGCATTAGTGCTGGCATCTACGGAGCCAAAGGAACACCAGCACCTGGGAAGGTGAAGGTTTGCTTGCAGCAAAGGCGTAAATAAGAAAGTGAGTGTGCATGTATCATTGAGGGTTCCCTCATCTAAATTATTTACCATCAATTGACCCAGCCCTGGATTTTAATTGATAATCGTCCCCTTGGTGTGCTCTGCATAGAGGAAATGTTGGTATTAACCAAAGGTAATTCACAGCACAGTTGGGAAGGGGATTATTTTGCCACTGATAACTTCCATGAAATATGGAATTGTGATCAAAGCAATATGGTTCCGGTTTTCCTCTATTTTTAGCTTTGTAGTATGTTTCTTCTTAACAGTAAGTTAACATTATAAGCATGCTGTGAATTTCCAATGTAGCAAAGGTTTAATAATTTGCAGCAATAATTATTCCTGCTTTGGTCTCCAATTCAATTTGGTGTGGAATTCCTGTCTCCCACCACAAAGCTTAACAGTATCTGTGTGAGACAGTCTATGAAACAAGTCTGCTGTAATGGACTTTGTTAAGGGACAGCCAAATTACTTTCATCTGTAATCTATTTTAAATGGCAAAAAGGGCTTTTCAATAAATATTTTTCCTTCCAAACTTATCCATCACTGTGGAAAAAAGGGAATGGCTCATCAGCTTTTTTTTTTCCCTTTGTTTTTATAAAAAGGTTTCAAGATTATTTCGAAATAACAAACATAATACTGTTATATGTATGTAGTATGTATTATATTATATGTAATATATAATACTGTTTGAAATAACAAACATTTAAGCCTGGAGCAGAAGCAGCACCTTTTTTCTTTCCCTGAAGCATCGAATCATGCCAGGAATGCTTGTATTTTCTCCTGCCCCACTGTTACCTGCTGAGTGCCAGCCACTGCTGGACCTGGGTGGCCATCAGTGTGTGGATTTGGTGGCCTCAATCCACCTTCACCAAGCCCCCAAGCAGGGATCCACTCAGTACAAGCACATAGATGCAGTCTGAGATTAGCCCCAAGCCAAACTATGAACACATATGGACCAATAACAAGCAGTATGGAGAGCCTTAGCCAAACCCTACACACAAGGGCAAATTACTCCCTCACCAAATAAAAGCCTTTACTTAGTATTTAGCTTTGTAGCAAGAAGCCTCTTCAGCCTGCTCCTAAAAGAGATGTTTCAGTTAATTTAGTGTAAAATTATCACCTGCTGTACAATAAAACAACAAACTGCAGTCAAATAATCTCTTAATAAATGAAAATGTGTAATAAACTGTGTCAGCACCACAGAGAGTTGGCAAGGCTGAATACCCTAAAGGTACCAATCCAAACAAATTCACCATACAATATATGGCCTGTGTCATTTCAGGTTCTTATCAGGGGTGATTCATCTGGGAATCCTTGGCGATGGTTTTTACATCTAAAGGCCAGGCAGTTATTATAATGATATAATTTCTGCTGCATTAATTAAACATAATGCGTGTAAGCCCCTTTATAGGGGTCTATAAATTCATTGTAAACATATGCTGTATGGGCAATCCACAAAATATAATGAAGCCTCTCACAACCATCTCCCTTCTCCAGAGTGTGGAGAGAGGTCAAATGATTGTAATGGAAAAAAAAAAAAAAAGATCAAATATAGCATAAAGGCAAACCTAACATTGCCCCTGCACACATTAAAACAACATCTATGGATGGAAATCCAGGTGCCTGTCAGTGACGGGAAGCAGGAGGCAGAGCACAAGCACAGGCTTGAGCTGGCCATAGAAGACAGGAACAAAGCACTGTTCTCACTGCTGCAGGCCTGGTATATGCAGATGAAAAATAGTTTATCTTGTGCTCAGTGCCTAACTTTTTGCTAAGTACTGCTCACCGTCATTCCCCTCCCCCCTAGTACAAACAACATCAGTCTGTCAGTATTTCCAATTTCAGTCTTGTACCACTGGCAGATGAACAACTCTTCCAGTCTACCACCTCACACATATCTTCCAAACTAGTCCTCACATCTTCAGGTAGAGAACTGTGCCTCAAAACTGCGCAGGTCCCCATTTCTCCACAGTGCCTTATGCAGAAGAGCCATGCAGCAGTCCCTCCAGGGCTTTCAGAATAAGGGAAGGAAACTGATACAGTCAGAAGGCTCTAAGGATACCCTATAGAAGCCTTCCAGTACCTAAAGGGGACAATAGGAAGGATGAGTAGGAACTGTACTGAAGAGGGTGGTGACAGGACAAGGGGCAATGGCTTTAAAATAAAAGACAATGTATGTGGATTAGACACCAGGAAGAAATTCTTCCTTATGATGGCAGAGGCCCCGGCACAGGCTGCCCAGAGAAGCTGTGGGTGCTCCAACTCCTGAGGTGCTCAAGGCCAGGTAGGATGGGGCCCTGGGCAGCCTGAGCTGCTGGATAGTGTCCCTGCCCACGTCAGGAGGTTGGAACTGGACGGTTTGTAATGCCCCTTCCAACCCAAACCGTTCTGTTTCTATAGATTTGGCTGGGCATCCAGAGAACAAGCAGAATTAGTCAGTCTCCAAGGCATCATTTGTCACACCCGAATTCCCAGCTAGCAGGTAGTTATGCCACCCCTCTGCCCCTGTGGAGACCCATAGAAGTCCGGGTGCAGGGGAGAAGGTCCAGAAGCCATAGGGTAACCACAATGTCCGTTCTACATCTTTTGTGGGGTGCACACCACGGCATACAGCACTGAAGGTGGAAAGAGCCCCTCTCATTGCTGTCACTTCCCTGCCTTTCATTAAATAGAGGGGCCCAACAGCAGATGGGTAGTCACCAGACCACCCAATCTGTGGGATGAGATCCCAGAGGGTGTCCACGGAGCAGATCTGGAGGCATGAATTTGTTCACAGCACTGTGTCACAACTATGAAAGACATGTCCAGCATCCCTGCATTGTCCCTGAGAGGCAGAGACCCATCATTTACACAGAAGAAATTAAAATGACAGCTGGAGATGTCCCCTGCACCCAGCTCCCTCTTTAGGAAACTACCCTCCCGTGACAGCTCTGAGTAAACATCCTCCAACAGCCTCCATCCCTGCCCTTGCTGGACAACTTCCTCACCAAGCAACATAAGCAGAGCCTTTTCTTCAAATTGGGTTAAAATGAGCAAAAGATAAATAAAGCATTTTTCCTCAGTGACATCAAGCGTCGTCAATAGAAGTGGTGATGATCAAAATGCACAAGCCCTGCCCAGCTGCAGGAATGGGCTTCACACTGTCCCCATCTCCATCTCAAAGAGATGAGGGTTGGGGCTGAGATGGCTTATGGCATCTTTTGCACATACTTGGGGGTCTATGGTGTCCTAGACCCCCAGCTCCTGGAGTTATAAGAACACTGGGAGATATTACTCTTAAAAACAAACAAACAAACAAACAAAATCACCAAAAAAAAAGAGGGTTTCAGATCTTATCATTGCTGAGAAATCCAGGAAAACAACAGATAAACAGTGCCTGAGCATGTGAGATTTGGCTCAGCAATTGCAACACTCAGAACAGCAACCAGCACCATGACATCCAGGGCCCGCCTCATTCATCCTCAGCCACAGGGGCCAGCAATGGGACTGCCGGGCCACCCAAACCCCGCCAGGAGCACAGCAGACACCCTGTGGGTTTGGCCTGGCTGGAACAGTCAGGAAGATGCATCCAAAGGGGTGGAAGAAGGAAGCTAAGCAGTCCCAGATGCCATTGCTCAGTATTTGATTGCAGCACAGCAGCGCTGTCCTGGCACCGCGACAGGCAGCGGACTCCGACCCTTTGCTGGCGCCACGGCTGCGCTCATCCCAGCGGTTATCCCCACGCCACGCAGCTCCAGACTGCTTTCTCCTTCAGCTCTCACCTCCCAGATATATGTGAGATTACTGCCTTTTCCATAAACAGGGTGCTCCCAGAAAAAGCTGGAAAACAACCAGCACACAAACTCACAGCTCAGAACAGCAGTGCACAGGAGAGCCTTGGAAGACTATCACAGTATAAGGTTGGAAAAAGCCACTAAGATAATTTAGTCCAACCATCAGCCCATCACTGCTATGCCCACTAACCATATCCCTGGGTGTTTGTGACCTTCACAAAGTATTCTCCTTCTGAAGAGAGGGAAGAATGACAGCAACGTGTTGCTGTTGCAGTGGCTCTTGGCCATGGACACAAAGAGCCCTTTCAGCCCCATGCCACACACTGGCTGCAGAGATGGGTATCCCACAGATATCCATAGCTGCTGCTCAGCGACAGCCTGCACCTCAGTGCTGTGACAGCACAAAAATCACTAAAAGATGGACCTAAGAGAAAAACCTGTCCCCACCCAGAACAGGCAAGGTGATAATAGCGCCGTATCACTGAGCCAGTCACCAGGGCAGCACCACAACAGAGCCCTGTGGGCAGGAAGCAGCCAAGCTGGGGGCTGAGGGGCCCAGTGCCACTGCAGCTGGGTCCCTGCAGGCAGCAGGGCTCTGTGTGTGTGTGTGTGTTTGTACATGGCTCCACATCCTCTGACCCCTCTGCATCGGGCTGCTAGAGCAGTTAAACCGCCCAGCTCGGTTTGGCTGCAGTTTATCATGTTTCATACAGCCCTCCTCGCGCCTGCACTCCTTCTCTCCCTGCAGAGGTTTACTTTCCTCAAAACATCTCTCTTTACTCAACCAAAAGAAAAAATGTAATTCAACTGGGGGATGACGTTTGGTATTTTTCTGTTTGGCTTTCTATTTCTTCTTTTTTCTCCCCTTAAGCTAAATCAAGCCCAGGCAGCAGAATTACTTCAGCCTACAATTAATCTCTTTATTAACTCTTTGGGGGCAGGAGGGAAATGATGAGAATGATCCGGAGCCCTGAAATGCTGAAGGTCAGAAAAGAAGGGCCACGACCCCCTCACCCCAGGGCAGTTTGATAGCAACAGGACAAGGGGGAATGGCTTCAAGGTAAAAGAGGGGAGATTTAGATTAGATATTAGGATAAACTTTTATTATTTTTTTTTGCTCAAAGGGTGGTGAGGACCTGGCACTGCAGCCCAGAGAGCTGTGGTGCCCCATCCCTGGAGGTGCCCAACGCCAGGCTGCATGGGGGCCTGGGCAGCCTGAGCTGGTGGAGGGCAACCAGCCCATGGCAGAAGTCTGGAGGTGGACAGGCTTTAAGGCCCCTTCCAACCCAAACAATTCTGTGATTATGATTCTTCCTCAGTGCTACGGGAATGACCATTAATAAATAGAGTTATTATCACTGCTATTACTTCAGTTGTATGTGAAATTAAGCACTTGGTTTGGTACTGAACCATGATGTTAAAGTTTTCAATTAAAGTTAAGCAAAATTATGTAGAACTGGGGGAAGAGTTTGAAGCAAAGCATTCTCCAAAATTTTTAGGAAAGTAAAAATCACCACAGGAGTTATTCAGTTTTAATTTCCCTTAGGTTTCAGCCATTTTGGCATCACTGAGTTTTTGCACTCATTGTGGAAGAACCCCAGCACTCCCACTATAAGCTGTAAGGCTGAGACAATCAAACATGAGAGGTTTTGTTCAGCCTTCATCTGCCACCAGATCAGGCTGCACCCCCTGCCCCAGGCACTCACTGCCAGGCAGAGGTGTATGAGGGTTTTTCTCACATCAGTCCCCAGGCAGGATTTGCTGCACGTCTCCAGCTGTGCCCATGGGACTGCACTGCACTCCCACTCCCAAATCTGTCGCCAGAAGCCTGCAGCTGGATCCTGTCTTTCCTAGCAGACTGTTTTTTTCCTCTCTTCTGACATGGAACAAAAGCTAACCAGAAGCAAAACCAGGTTAAAATGTTAAAAAAAAATAAAAAAGCAACAAAAGGTCCTTTCCCATCTGCACTTTGCTGAGCTATATGGATATCTCTCATTCTATTTTACCTAAGATCCAGTTATGGTAAGGAGAAAGGGGGATGTGTAAGTGATGTGGGAGCTGCTAAACATTTTCACCAGGTCTGGTGAAAACACATGTACATAAAATGAAACTGCAAGAAGAAAAAAAAAGAAAACAATAAAATAAACACACGCAGAGCAATCTACAAAGCAGCTTTGCATGCAGCCAGCCAGCAGGCACAGGCAGTGCTGGTACTGCCTGGGAAATTAGGGCTTTTTCTTCGATGAGCTGTGAGTTCCCCCGCTCACAGCCTGCAGCAGCACACAGCACTGCTGGGGAACAGCAGCAGGCACAACCAGGATGACAGAACTGGAGAGACATAAGTGCTCGCTGGTGTCACCTCTGCCTACCAGTGGGTCCCACCCTGCAAGGTCTCCATGCTTTGGGTTCTTCTGCACCCAATTTCTTTCCCAGCAACATCTATGGGCCCAGTATCCCAAGAAGAGAATCATTAAGGTTGGAAAAGTCCTCTAAGATCATCTAGTCCAACTATCAACCCACCACCACCATTTTTCCTCCTGATTGTCACTGTTTATCCACACCATTTAAGCCCCTGGAGCCCTGCTGCGGGCCCAGAACCTGACCATCCCAAAGATGAACACTGGTGCAAGGCCAGGTAGGACGGGGCCCTGGGAAGCCTGATCTGGTGGGTAGCCAGCAGCGGGGTGGAACCAAGCTGGATTTTAAGGTCTCTTCCAACCCAAACCATTCTGTGATTTTAAGCTTTTTTTGCCCTAATTTTTTGTACCTTTCACATACGTTCTCAGCCACCTCCTGCAGCAGGTTGCTTTTCTCTTGCTGGTGTTAGGGAAAAGCACAGCTTTCCTGAGAGCAGAGCCCTCCCAGCAGACTTGCCCCTTGGGCTGCTCCGCTGCCCTCACACACAGCAGGGCTCTCCCTGCTCATTGCAGCACATTTCAGCTGTGCTCCTTCATGAGCAGCAGCAACCACCCCAGCCAGGCAAAAAGAGGGAATTTCCAGCAGCCAGCTGCTGCAAGGGGATCAGCAGTGCATATTCTGGGGATGAGGCAGTGGCCTAAGAGGAAGCAGGAGGGACAAGAGCAGCAGTCCTTCCTTCGTAATGGCAATGATTCATTCACAAAAGTTAACAGAGTTTTTCTGGAGAACACAGCAAGGATCGTCCACGCAATTAAATATATTTATATTTATGTGTAGTCTTCATTCGAAAAGAGCTGTTCCTAAATTTTTCATCGAGTGTTTGCAGCTTCCTTGGCCACTTTTCCCTCTAAAACCTTTAGAGAGGCAGAGGGGGGAGAGAATGATGAGAGAAGGCTGTGCAGAGGTGCCTGCAAGCTAACAAAGTCACTGTGCTGCTCTGCAATGGAAACAAGTGCTTTTATTATTTTCTAAAGATTTCATACCTTCTTGCTTCATTGATTTTTAAGATATTAGGTCTTATTTCCATCTGGGCCTGTTTCTAAGAAGCTTCAGCAGTAGTTTACAGCATTAGTTTAGGCCTGGGGAGAGGCCAGGCCTAACATTCCCTTCTCCAACGTGGAACTCACTCCCAGGGGGATGCACATGGGCACAGCATCATCTGCTGAACCCCTTGAACCAGAAGACCATGTCTGGTGCACAAAAGCAGATGGGGAGATGGGTTTGGGAACATCACTCATCACACTGCAGGACTGTGAGCACTCATTGCACCTTCCTTTAACTGCCCACAGCTTTCCATACCCGAGATCATAAAATAGGACCAGGTTGAAATACAGCACACTCACCTTAGCTTCAGAGCTTGCAGCTGAACCTCAACTACTCCTCCCAGCTATAGATCATAAATCAGCCTGTCAAAAGCCCACACGATGGGCTGAAGTGGAAATTTCTGCACAGCCAAATATGGAGGAGATGAAAGTGAAGAAAAACAAACCACAGAAGGAAAATAAAGTGACATAATACACTGAGCTGGAATTAATGTGGCTCTCCTGGCAGCCTTCTGGAAGGAGTCTCCCTGCCCCTCAGATCATTCCCAAGGTGGTGGCTGGGAGGAGAGCTGTGTGGTGGAAACACAGTGCATCCCACTGAAACCTGGATGGAGAGGTGGCTGTGAGGGGTGAAACTGCATGTGAAGCAAATAAAGCCTCCAGCTGTCCTCCTGCTCACTTCTTCTCCTATGGACAAAGGTCACACTGCTCAGCCACGGCAGTGTTTGGGATGAGGCACGGGACAGTATCCCTGCAGGAAGAGGACTCTGAGGAAGGGGAAGTGCTCACAGCAGAGCAGGAGGATTCAGCTTGCAGCCAAGGAAACACGCCTTACAGCTTACACATTTTATGGCCACACCATGCAGTTGCTGGCCAGCTGCCACCATAACTCACTAGCTCTGACCTCACAGTTGGCAAAACCCTGAGCATTTCATTGACAAGTGCCCACCTCCACCCTCACCTCTCCCCACCTCTAACAGGGTCATTCCTGCCCTTCTCTGCCTGAGCTGCTGCAGCCAAGCACAGACTATCTGCTAATCCCTACACCCTGAAAAAGTGAAGACACGAGTGAATCTCAAACCAGAGACCACCAGGAAGCTACTCCTGCCCTACCACTGCCATCTCTATCCTACCCAAAGCCCTTTGCTCTCCCCCATGGCCGTCACCCTGCATCGTGCCATTTCCTCACTGCTCCCTCTCCCACACCAGATCATGTTGCCCTCTAGTGGATTTGAAATTATTGAAAAAAAAACAAAAAAAACACAAAACTCCAACTAAGTGCCTGTCTGTGCTGCTCAGTCCCATGAAAAGCAAAGCAGACTTTACAAGTAGGAAGAACACAATTTACAGCCATCCAATTACACAAGACAGCGGCCTTTGACACAGCATCTGGATCCCCTTTGCATCTAGGGCTGAAATCCGTGTCATCCACAGGCTGCTGTATTTTTTGAGAGCAAGCAACAAGGGATGCCTCTCCTCTCAGCAAGGAGGAATTGAAGTGAACAGTTACCACCCTCCAAAATGCAAATGCTTTGGGGAAAGAAAACACTACAGCTATGCAACCAATGCAGTGGATTAGAAACAAAGCTATTGCTGCTCACTGCTCCAATCTGCCAGGAGGATAATTGCACTGTTCCCACACTGGCACCTGATGAGAAAAGTGAGGTGGTATGCCCACAGAACTCACAAAAAGATTTCAAAGGATCTTGCATGAGCCACAGGTCACTGGGACACCAGCCTCCTGAAGGAAGGGCAGCATGGCTGAGAGCAGCCAGCTTCACCTACTGGGAACTCGGTGCTCCAGGTCCCAAGGCCAAGCCCTCAAGTCATGGTTCAGCCCTGACGAACCCCCCAGAAGCTCAAGGCAGGCTGAAACAGCCTCTTTCCCTGCTTTGTTATCAGAGCAAACACCATGACAAGGTGAGCCACAAAAAGAGGCATCTGCACCAACCACTGTGATAGATGTCCATGGTCCCAACAGGTTGATTTCCTTTGGAAAACCAACCCCAAGTCAAGAAAGGGTGGATCAGCATGAAACTCAGCACACCTACTGCAGTAACTCTGAGGGTTTCAGCAGAGAGAGTTGGGCTAACAAGACAGCCCTTCTGCTGTCTGGTCACAGGGCTTGGTGGAAAATCAGCACAAAAGAGAGGAGAATCGAGCCATCATGAAACTCCTTCACTCAGAAGAGTTAAACCCGGGGCGGGGGGGGGGGGGGGGGGGGGGGGTTCTGTTGCACCGG
>VXAB01002804.1:263678-318279 GCA_013399175.1 Odontophorus gujanensis | reverse complement strand
CGTCATTTCCACCCTACAGTTCAGGGCATACCAATATCACCCTGTAATTCAAGTGAGGCCTCACCCTCCCCTGGAGATTACTGGCCACACTGGGAGCTTGGATCCACGCACTCATGGTGGCTGAGGTGTTATCCCATTTAGATTCGGAGAGACTATCCCAGACAGAAGACTTCAGGCCTCTTGAAGGCCTCCCTCTGGGTACCATTTGACAATTCTGTTCAAAATATCTTTTCCTGGGTGGTTTGGGACACTGGATGGCTGTCGCCAGATGATGACTGTAACACAGAGTAACTCATCGTCACTGTTTACTGAGGAGGAACTCCTTTACTCCTTCACCCACTCCATTGCTCTGCATGCTGCTCCACTTCCCAGGACAGAGCATATTGGAAAATTAGTGCATTTTCTATAACATACTAATAATAAGTCATCCCTAGTCTTCTCAGCCATTTTACTAGTGCTAAGCAGAGACAGCATTTACCTTCAAATATCCTGAGAGCAAAATTTTTAAGAGGTCCCAGACAAAGCAGGAGTTCAGCAGACATATGCTATTTGGGACACTGAATCTGAATTTGGAACAAATCAGTTGCCTTCCTGCTTGGCTTTTGCAATCCACTTTTCCAGAAGTAGTTGCCTGCGTTTCCATGACAACTGGCAACTTTTCTACATCTCTCACGATGTGAGAACTTAAATCAGCTTCTGTGGGAGATCTGACAGGAGGGGCAAAGGCCATGGAAAGGAGGAGCACTCCCAGCAACAGAAGCCTCAGAGGACACAACCAAGAGTGGCAATGCAGTGGCACAGGCTGCCCAGAGTTGTGGTGGAGTCACAGTCCCTGGAGGTGTTCAAGAACCATGGAGATGTGGCACTGAGGGACATGGTTGATGGGCATGGTGGGGCTGGGTGATCTCTGAGGACTTTTCTAATCTTTAATGATTCTATGATTCTATCATTTATCAACTCCCACAAGCTGAGAAGAAAAATGCTTTTCTATTTCAGTATATTTTATTCAATGAAAAGTCTCCAAACATTTTTTTTCCATTATTACTCATGAAAACTTTTATATGAATTCAACTAGTGCCTAGTTAGGTCTCCTAAGCCATGGATAGAACCTGTTTTCATCTGATCATTACTTGCAAAATTAGTTCTGTGGGCATACCACCTCCTTGGGGGATCAGACAAGTTGAGAAAATTTCCCTCAAGAGAAACTGGTTGAATCTGAATATTAAATTTCCTTCTAGATTTCAGTTCTAACTCCCTAGTACAATTTGAGCACACAGTTGCAGACATGAAGTACAGCATATTTATTATCAAGATGAAATTTAGATTTTGTCTGGGAACTCACAGAGACTGAACAGCTGGAAGTGCGTTTTCCTTCCCATCTCACAGAGCAGCAGCCTGGTCCCTTACCTTGAGGGCACTGTACACACACAGTATGCATAAGGACAGTTACATAATGCCCAGGTTCTTGTCAGAACCACTCCCCATACAAGTGGTTCCGTTGGGATGCCAAGGGCTGTGTCCTCACAGCCACAAATTACAGGTGCCCTCAGGTAAAGCCCAATTCCAAGGCTAGATAAAGCAACCAGCTATGGCTGTGCAGCTCAAAGGGCAGAAGCCCACATCAAGAGGAGCCCCTGCTGCAACCAGCAGCAGCACCAGGAGCAGAGGGTGTCAGGCACAGAGCCAAGCACTTTTTCATATACATTAAAACACACACAGGATAGAACACTAGCATCTACTAGAGGAGGGATGAACTCACCTGTGTGCTTGTCAGTGCCCCAACAAGAGGGAGGATTCCAGTCCCCTGGGCTCTTAATCAGGCATTTAAAATAATAAATCTTATTACACTAAGCATATTACTGTTAAGCTTTCAGCTGTTAGCACTCAGCCATTGTTGGAAGGGCCAGATCAGCCACACATCAGCCTAAGAGCAATGCACCAAAAGCAGCAAGACAATCCACCAGAGAGCAATAGCTGCTCCTGACTCAGCCCAGCCAGCACTGGTATCTACAGTAAGCAGTGCCAATGCCAGAGGAGCACCTACTTGTCACTATGGGAGGTGTTCCCTGAGTCCAGCTGCTGCAAATGTACCTTCCCCAACTAAGACATCCCCCAATACACCAGCTTTACAGTTCCCAGTTCAGAATAACTGACAGGCAGGCACCTTAATGACAGTGAGTGCAGTATGGGGTGCTACTGAGGGGAGCACCCCATACTGCACTCACTGTCATTAAGGTGCACAGAACTCTGCAGCCCTTGAACTTCACTCAGGCTCTTCTTCCCCAACCCTCAAAGGCACCCTTAGCCTAGCTCTTACACCTCTGGGAGATGGGATCCTACCTTCATCCTCCAGACCAGACAAATGTTCCTTACAGGTGCTGCTCAGCCCTCCAACAGAAAGCCCCAAAAGCCCAGTTCCCCTCCAGCCCAAACCTAGGATAGTCACACAGCCCCCCTGAACATCCCAGAACCTCTCCACCAGGACTCCCAAACCAGCCCCCACTCCTTTGGGGTATCCTCTATACCCAGCAATAATAGCTAACAGCAATCACCTGAGGGCCCAGCTGCCTAAATGAATGCTTTGACCACCTGATTCTGAGAGGTCTGATGAGGGATTTAGAATCAAAGTAGTATTAAGACTGGAAAAGACCACTGAGATCATCCAGTCCAACTCCAACCTATCCCCACCATGCCCACCAACCACATCCCTCAGTATCACATCTCTGTGATTCCTGAACCCCTCCAGAGACAGTAACTCTACCACCACTCTGGGCAGCCTGGGCCACTGCACTACTGTTCTTGCAGAGAAGAAATGTTTCTTAAAATCCCACCTGAATCTCCTCCAGTGCAATGGGAGGACAATAATCCTTCAGGACCAGGCAGAAATCCTGCTGGGTTACACTCCTACCACCTATTCCTCCTTGTGTCATGGGTTGTTACTTATTCTCCAAGAGGTTTTAATGTCAATCAGCCTTTTATGTGCCATTTGTTTAATGCAGAGGTTACCATGAATATTCTTTTTGATAGTATCAGCTATGATTCTGTTGCTTCAAGGTAGCATCAAATTATCTAATGTTAAAATTAAAAAAAAAAAAAGCACAAGTGATTTAAAAGATAATGTTTTGGGGAAATATCTGTTAAGGTCTATGTTTTGCCTTTCTGGGGCAAAATTATAAGCTAGAAGTTGAGAGCTGGAGTAGAATTTAAAATAAAAGCCAAGCTTTTAAATACTGGGAATGGAGGTCCTGGGGCTCAGAAAGGATCCCTGAATACCTGAAACCAGAACATCTTTACAAGAACCAGCTGTGCTGAAGCCTTTCACCTCACTTTTTACACACGAGGTAGGAATCTGCATTTGTGAAGCACTGTATGTGATGTGAGCACCCAACAGGAATGGAATGAGAAAAATCTAGCCCTTATTGAGTGTAAGGAAATGCAAGCAGGGCATCTGCTGATTGTCTCAGCTTGTGACGGATGCTGTCATCATTGTCACTTACTTGATTTCCTTCTCTCCCCATACCTTTAAGCTCTGCAGCTCTGCAGAGAGCTCTCTGCTGTTTTTTCTGGAGAGGAATGACACTTCATTTCCACAGGCAAAGGGCTGCTTTATGGCAGGGGGTGGCTGGATCCTTCACATTTCCTCTCTTTCTGTTTCACAAGGGACAGAAGAGAAAAAGGGTAAGTGCCAGGAGGGCCTCAGAGGCTGTTACCCATCCATGTGCTCAGAACAGCATGAAAGCTGCAAAAAAAGGCTTCAGGAACTATGAGATGCAGCTGCCTGCTCAGCGTGTTGGAAACGGGTAAGGTGAGACCCATGCCATAGGACAACACAGATCCAATTTCACATCCCTGCCCAGGATGTCTCCTTCCCTAGCAAACAGGCAGAGAAGTTCTCCTTGTTTTCTTGCCACCATGGCTATCCCTGCTGAGGAAACCAGGGCAGCCCTTCTGGAGACTGTGTGCTCTTGGGTCTTACTTGACAGCCCCAGTTGCAGAAGGTCCCCAAAATGGTCCTCCCAGTGCATGTGGGCCTTCTCCCTCCTCAGGAGAGAATACCCACTGGAGCCAGCAGGAAGGATGCACACAGCCCCGGCCCTGATGCCCTGCCCAGGAGGAACCTCCTGAGCCCTACAGCAGCAGCAGGGCTTGCAACAGTACTACCTCTCCCAGGGAGCCTTTCCCAGACCATTTGGGGCAGCAACAATGACAAAAACATCTCAGTCCCAATAAGTATGAGTCACACATCCTGTGACAGCCTCTGTGCAGTCCCTCTGGGGACTGAACTTTGGGAAACACCACTGACCACTGTTTCCTGGTGTACTCGTATCCCCCAGAGCTGTGATACCCAGCTGAGCACTGCCCAGCAAATTGAATTGCTTCTCTACTGGAGTTGCCTGGCCCCCAAAAGCAGAGGTCTGTGCTCACCTCACTGGGAGCTGTTTCATACACTATCATCCTGCTGGGGAAAATCTGTGCTAGAATAAGAAGGGTGATGTGAGATGGCACCAGTACTTACAGCCTGGGTTGGAGGGTTCTGAGATGTTCACTGAAACATCTTTGGGGTGCATCGATGCTACCTGAGCAGCCTGCAGGGTACAGAAGTGTTTTTTAGAAAATCCTCAGCTGTTCAGGATGAATGAGGCTATCAAAACAGCTTCAGTGCATGTGGCACTCAGCCATTTGGAAAGGCTGAATGAAATCCAGAGGTGAAACAAATTTTGATTTCACTTCCAATTTAGCACTTTAAGGACTAACATGGGATTACTCTACACGAATGTGCCGGTATCAAACTCATTGGCTTCAGGCCCTTTCCCAGCTCATTGAGTGACTGGGGGCCTGCAGCCCCAATTCTCTTGGCTGTGTCAGGCCTTGAGGTGACCCCATGGAGGTCAGGTGGCCACTTTGCAGCATGAAGGAGTAAGGTCAGCCTCCTGTTTCTGCAGATCTGGGACTCAAACCACTCTTTTCTTCCCTTCTGTGCCCAGGCATGCAGGTCCAGACAGGGATGCTGGCCTCAGACTGGTACCACAAACTGCTTCTGCCCAGCTCTTTTCCCACACACAGCATCTCAGGTCACACATGACCTGGTTTGGAGGAGCTGCAGAGCTCCTGCCCATACCAAAGGCACGTTCCAGCCCTGGCCTAGATGGATGCAATTCACATTCAGAGCAGCTGAAGCCATGCCAGCATGTTCGGAGCTGGCCCTGCTCCTGCAGATCTTCTCCTGAGTGCTGTTCTCAGCCTGTCACTGTAATGAGCATGTGGGATTTGGGGATAGGAGCAAGGAGACGGCTGCACCAGCTCTCCAGTTTACTGCCTGTGACAACTGAGCACGTGGGGATATATATTTGTGTATTAGTTAAAGCCAAACACGTGGGATAACTGAACTCTAACTTGAGTGGGTTTTTTTCCTAGAAACCTATGAGTTTCCCAGGCAAAACTTTTCTGGTAATGTTCAAATGCAGATACTTTACTTCTGCTGTGCTCTCATCCTTCAGTACAGTCAGCTGGCATCCCAGTGCAAAGCTCTGTTTCTATAGGGTCGTTCCACTATGAAGCTGTATCCAATAGTTTAAAATTAGCCACAGATTTATAAACAATCACATATTTATGTAAGGAGAGGGATTTTTTTTAAAATAAGCATTTAATAAGATGCTTGGAATATGAACTGGCCATGTTTGAGGATTTTGTTCATTTTTATGGCGTTTCTGCCCATTTATTTTACGGGTTCTAGGGAGTGCAAGCTCAAAATGAGGGCTTATAAGAGGTTATAAAAGAACAGAATGGTCGTATTTTTCATGGCAGTTTGAACAGGCTGAAAAAATAACAGCAGTGCTTTTTATTCACATTTTAGCCAACAGATTTCAGCCAAAGTTAGAAATAAAAACACACACACCCCAGGCTGAGCTTGCTGAGCGTTGCTTTTCCTTGCAGGGGACTTACTGTCCTCTCCCAGATGTTACCCAGGCCTGAAGCCCACGTTAGCTGACTCCTCTGTGGGTCAGCCATCCTGACACCAGATTCAGGTTGGATATGGGGAAAAATCCTCCTCACGGAGAGAGCAATGATGCAGTAGCACAGGCTGCCCAGGGAGGTGGGGAGTCACTGTCCCTGGAGGTGTCCAAGGACTGCGGAGATATGGCACTGAGCAGCGTGGTCAGTGGGTATGGTGGGAGTGGGTTGGACTGGATGATCTTGAAGGTCTTTTCCAAACTTCACGATCCCACAGTTCTATGATTTTCAGGTCTTCAGCAGGCACCCCAAGAACAAAGTAAACATCTATTGGCCACCTGGGGACAAACATGGCAGGGGTCCCTTGTGGCCCAGACACAGACATGCACAAACTGGGAGGACCCCATCGTCACTGAGAGCTGAG
This sequence comes from Odontophorus gujanensis, assembly GCA_013399175.1. Classification (NCBI taxonomy): domain Eukaryota; kingdom Metazoa; phylum Chordata; class Aves; order Galliformes; family Odontophoridae; genus Odontophorus; species Odontophorus gujanensis. The sequence continues at coordinate 311,903 of VXAB01002804.1, read as the reverse complement.
TTCCCATGGAGGCCAACACTCAGGCTCCTCCCGTGCGGTCAGTCACGCATCTCACACGGCAAAGTGCCGAAAACAAGAGAAAACAATTCATTGTGAGCCTCCTGTTTGTAGTCGGGCCCCTCCGCTCGTTTGCAAGCAGCATTATCGGTACCACGAGGAGCCATTCCCTCGATCCGCTGGAAACAAAGGCTCCCTTTTCAGGGCTGTTTATCCAAAGCAAAGAGGGATATGGGAGGGAACGGAGAAGGCAGGGACAGGTCATCCCATGGGAGATGAGGTGCCTCTGGGTTCAGAGGGCTGGGGAGCAACAGCCCCAGCTCAGCTTGCCCCACCAGCTGTCCCCTTGCACCATGCCTTGTCACAGCACCTGGTGGCTGTGACATATATTTTTCACAGCACATCTGGAGATAGGGGAGAGGTTTTGCAGGCTTTTTATTTTTTTTTCCCGGGAAAGCATTAGAAAGCTGCTTCCTCCCTGTTAGGGCCCCACGTCTGCTCCATGTGAGCTGAGCAGGACGTGGGCTCCAAAATGACCCCATGGAAATTCACCAACGGGTGCATTAGACCATGCCTGGACACTTAATAAAGTGGGAGAGACAGCACCGAACATGACATTTAATTATGGGAGAGAAAAACTAAGTCTTTTACCCTGCATTTGGCATTCTCCCAACATCCAGAGTTAATTGTTGGGAGGGCATATTAGAAGGCAATGAAGGAGAAGATTGAAAACCCTGATTAAGCCAAGTTCCTGAAAATGCTGAATTTATTGAATTTTGCATGACAATGCACAGAATGGGCAGTGCCAAGGGTGTGCCAGAACCCCTCTGAGTGTTCAGGGGACTGCATGTGTCGGAGGGCACAGAGCTCTCAGCCCCACAGTCAGTGGTATGGGCAAACCTTGCTGAAGCCCCAGAATGGGGCAGGTTGGGTTGGGTCTGCTGGGATAGATGCTCCTGAGGGATGGGCAGACCCTGGTGTGGGTGATTTCCAAGGCCATCACTTTCTCCAGAAGCTCAGTTTCCAAAAAAGGATCATACAAGCAGGAGGAGAACCAAATTTTTCCTCAGTCTGATAGTGATAAGACAAGGCAGCATGAGAGCCATTGGATTCTAGTGGAGCAAGTTGCTTTTTCCCTGACTTATTGTTATTTTTAAGCATGAAAATCTCCACCACCATCCGGCTGGTGCTTCACCTGCAGTAGCCTTAGATTTACTGCAGGGGGTAACCTTCAGCTGCTGATGCACTGCTCCTGCAGCAAGACGCGTTGGAGCAGGCGCCAGGAGGAAGCTCTACTGGAGGAGCACTGGTGGTTATAGGGTGCTCCTTACTTAATGCAAGCGAGCTGCTGGTTATCCTGGCTTCAGATAGCTTAAGGGAAATGATCCTTTACACATATTAAAAAGGCAGAAAAAATCAGGCATTTGGGACAGGGTAACTAAAATGATTATTTTGCAGTAGAACACAAAGTAGAGCAAATATTTATTGAGGATCCCATGACATCACGTTGGGCATGACCACAGGAGCAGCCTGCTGTACCCATCTCCCCACTCCGTCATGCTCCCCAGGCTTGGCCACGACTCCACAGAGCACGGCAGCATGGGCACAATCTCAGGCACATGCTGGGATCTGCTGGGGGCCTTACCACACTGCACACGGTGCCCCTCTCCCATTTCTCTCATCTTATCAAGATCAAAACAACAGAGCAGTGCCAAGGGCCCACAGATGCCAGCAGCAACTCAAGAAAGGCTGCTTTTATTCTTTGCAAGCAACCCAAGAACTTGAACCCTTATCTGACACATCACAAGGACAGCAGAGAAAGGTGCCTGAACACTGGCCAAACCGTAGGTTTTTTCTGCTCCATAAAGCACACAGGTTGCAAGAGCAGCTTGTCTTTGCATGAGTCGCATGAAACTCTGGGAAGTTCCACTGCTTGCTTAAAATCCCACCCCTGGAGTTGTATGGAACTCACCATCACAACCTTTCCTGCCCCATCCCGTGGCTGTGTCATTTATAAGAAAGGAGCCCAAGTGTCATAGCCCCCACATGTGCCCCAGCACTGCTGCTCAGGGTCACAGGACATGTCAGGGAGCAGAGCTGACCTTCCTGCCCCGCAGCAGCCAGGCTTGGGTGTTACTCAGCTCGCTATTTATACTGGACTTTTCTTTATACCTATTTTGGTTTTGTCACCCATTTCGTCTCCTCTTTACATAACCTTTTCAGCTCTCTTGTGTTTCTGTTTTCTGGGCTGGAGGCACAGCAGGAAGCAAAGAGTGCCACAGAGTGCAGGCAATACCTGGGAGCGTGAGCCTGTGGCTAAATTCAGGGCACAGCACATGATTCCATGACAGCTTCTCACTAAAATGCATATGCAGAAGCACTGGGGAATTCTGGCGTGGATAACCACACTGTAATCCCTCAGCCATTCACTAACCCACAAAAAGACAAACGAACAGGCAAATCTGATCAGACAGCAATGATAATTTCGGTGGCAAAAGCAATGGAGAGCTGCATAAAACGATGTTAGTGCAGAACCCTGCAGGTAAAAGACATTGCCACCTGGATTGTGGACATCTTTACATACAGAAAATTACCTTCTCATCTCTGCACAGAAGACAACTACTGATTTAGGAAAAGAAACATCCGAATGAGGAGCCCTGCTGTGAGCTCTCTGTGGTCCAACCTCCTGATTATACTCGGATTTGAAAATTTCATTAGAAAACAATTACAGGGAAACCGGAAATATCACGGAGGCTTAATCAACAGACCCGGGGGATTTCTTGGCAGCAGAGCAGCCCCAGGCAGCGCTAGAAGACTTCTGAGTGCGTTTTATGAAACGAAAGGGGAAGAAAGATTTCTTTCAAGCAGCACTTCACAGCAAAAGGGCTTTTGACTGATAAATCAATCTTCTTTTTCAAACGTGAAGCAAGCAGATTTCCTGTTCCAGTGTGCATGATGGAGCCCGCAGGTGCTGCTGGAGCTGCCTGCAGCCTCCTCCACCAACAGGAGGAGCTCCCCAAAGCGCTGGCCCTTCCTTCACCCCCACTTTGTTATTTCTGCAAACCCAATGGCAGCCAAGAGCTGAGAGAATGAACAAATGGGAATAAAAATAAGCCCTCAAAGATATGCAAAGCATCCGCTATTTTTTCTTTAAATCCTCCTGCTTGGCCATATATCCATCACGTTTTACAATTCTAAGGACAGAAGGATTTAGACAGCAACAGCAGCCCAAGTGCAGCCCTGTGGTGAGCACACAGATGCGTAGGCCTGCTTCTAAGTGGGAGTGCCACGGTGCTTTGCCTTTTCCCAGGCCCCAGCACCTCATCCTGTGGCCAGCTACGAGGTCAGGGCAATTTCAGTCTGAACAGATGGATCCCTCGTGGGCTGCAGATGGCCACACGCCCCATAAAGACCAAACAGATGCTACATCAACTGTAGTGAATCCAAGTGGTTCAGGCCTGGTGATGGAGCTGGTCTTTTTGGAGCTGCAGAGCCCTGCTCACATCCCTACCATAAAAGCCTTGGGGTTAAAAATGATGGGTTTGGTGAAGAGCATCTGCAGGGTGCAGTGGGAAGATTTCTCTCTTCCTGGCTCTGCAGTGCCTCAGTGCCACCAAAGCTCATCTAGAAAAGCAGATCCACACATCTATGAGAAATAGAGGGTGCTCTGGAAAGCAGAGCTCTGCGCACACGGCTCCCGTGGCATCAGCGTCCCTGGGGGCCCCCTGATAACCGCAAGTTTCATCTGAGCCAGTTATAGGACGTTATAAATAGAGGATCCTGCTTGTTTGGGAACCAGCAAGAAGCAGGCGGCGGGTTCTGCTTCTGCAAATAGCGCCTGGATCTGGTGCGGGCAAGCTGGATTCAGGCAGGAACAACAGCAGTGAAGGCAAGAAGGTCCCCGGGCAGGAGCAGGCACGGGCATCAGCAGAGCCCTGCTCACTGCTGCTGGAAGCACTGCAGGAGCGGCCTAGGCCTGCCTGGAGCCTTGCAAATCAGCACATGTGAACAATCAGATACACAAACAGATGCTCCTGCAATGGTTTCAGGCAGGTTCACGGTATACAGCGCAGAAAGCGAGCGACTTGTTGGTTCATTCCCTGCAGCTCTATTCCCAGGGAACCACAGGGCTACAGATTCACCCTGAGTTAAATCAACCACCCACTCAGAGCAATTCCCCACCAGAAAGGCATCTTCATTGCAAAATGATGCGTCCTGTTTCTAACCTTTGAATGTGATTGATTTCTTCTTTTTTTTTTTTTTCAGGTGCAGAGAGAGAAATGCCTGGCACGATGTCAGCAGGCAGCACCACACACCACAGGTGCTCTTTCCAAAAGTGGAGCACTAAATGCCAGCAAAGCACCAGCTGGGTGCTGCCAATGTAGCAGGGACAGGCTGTATTTGGGACAAAGGAGGCAGGAGCTTGACCTCCCCCGGCCCTTGGCTTTAGCTGTGCCAAGGCCGGGCTGCTCTATCATTACGATAAGGGTAATCCTGTTAGGTAAACACATCAAACAAATAGTCATTCATGATTGCAGACTTTGTCTAGGCAAATGTAACCCCAGGATAAAAATGTGCTGAGCACACAGTCCTGTGGCACAGACACTGACCAGGGGCACGCTGGGGGCCCTTGTGCCCCAAGACCCTGTGCAGGGCTGACAGAAGCTCAGGGCAATGCCTGGAAGTGCCCCAGAACCTCCCCAGAACGCACTCGCCCTCCTTCCCCTTCACTCCTCGCGCAGAAGAGGACAGATGACTCTTATGTGAGGCTGTTTTGATTCTATATTTATGTCCTGCCTTAGGCTCACAATGTTCAGCTCAGATGCAATCCAGTCTGGTCATATTAATACAGCTGGGATAATATTTTTAACAAGCAGCATCGGGCTGAAGGCCACAGCCATTGGTGGACGCCAGGAGCCTGCAGACCCTGCTCCCTTACACAACAGAGCTCCCCAGAAGGCAGCCGGCCCCTTTGGACTTCTAAGGGATAGACAGTCTTATAAGTCCTCCCCCTCACAACAGATTGGATTAAATTAAATCTGCTGTGGTTCTGTGCTGGTTTCAGAAAGAATGAATGTGGCTCACTTATCACAGGTGACAAAATCAAGGAGAAGTCTCTAACCCAGCCTAAAAGGACACCCATGGCCTGTGATCACCCCTGAGCACCTGATATTGCAGATAGACATGGAGGACCATCTCCTTCTCAAGCTGGATCAAAAATAATGGGTTTCAAGGCCTAACATTTGGGTTCTACTGAAGAATCTCCATCCAGCCAGGCTGACATCTGGGAGCAGCCTGCTTCTGTGGCATGGCCTTCACCTCAGGGCTGAGAGAGATGTGTCCTGGCCAGAAGAGGAGGCTTTGTGCTGTGCCGAGGTTCCCAAGTGCTCCCAGGATGCAGGTTTTTGGAAGGGTGTTGCATCAGCTCAGTGGCAGCCAGGAAATAAAGGTAATAAAAGAAAGCTTGCTCACCATGCTGTTCCTGATGCAGATTTTCTTTCATACTGTGGGTCAAAAAGAAGCTGACCCCATGCTATTGGGGTAGTAACCGGGCCAGGGTTACGGGGCCTCTGACCCTGTAGCAATGACTCACACCAAGCCAAGCTGGGAAGCAGAACAGCACACAGGAGTGAGAAGGTGACTTTAGGCTGAAGGAAGGAGCCATGGTTGATGCCCTTGGCAGAGAGCCCAGGGCCAGCAGCAGGGCTGTGGTGGTCACAGCCATGACACAAACACAGGCTGCCCGGAGGAGGACCAGCAGAGGGGATGTTCTGCAGAGGGGATGCTGCTGGGAGGTCACTGATGCACTCACACTGGGAAGAGGCCACACTGCACGTGCACTGTGGCCCAGCAACTCCCTGCTGACCCCTTGCCTGCTGCTTCTCCCCCAAGATGTTGAAGTTACACTAAGTGGGATGCCAGGTTTCCACCTGAGATGCTGACAGAGCCTCCAGAGGCTTAAAGCAAACCTGCAGCTCTGCTGCCCCGGAGCTGCGGCCTGGGAGCTGTGTCCAAACGCCACTGAACTTTGGTCCTCAGCCCACTTGCAATAGGGGAAGCACCAAACTGTCTCAGTAAGCCTGACACCTGCATCGTTCAGCCTGTTCAGAGCACAGGGATGCAATAATCGCCCTTTTTTAAATCTCCTGCCCAAGAGCAATGCTAAACATTAACTACATTCTACACCGTGGTTCACATTGGATATTCTGATATTGCCCTTAATGATCCTCACGGCTGTGCCCATTAAGCCACCGTACACTGTGTGTTCCTTGCAAAAACCATACAGCTTTCCCCTTTGGGTCTTAGGGCAGTGAGTGTCCCCACGGTGCCCACTGGATGCAGAAACGGAGGGAGGAGAGGGAGCTGCAAGAGGGGCTGTCAGAGGGCCACGCAGCACCGCGGTTGTGCCGACGGAGAGATCCGCCATGTGCCAAGGAACCTGCGATAAGCCCTCTCATAGCCAGATAAGTAATACGATCAGTTACTTAATCCAAAGCGATTAAACCCAGGCGGGACCGCAAACAAACAAGCCTCGTCTGCGGCTCCGCGCGTAAAACACACACCGTCATAAAACTAAAACCGTCCCGGGATATCGGGTTCGGTCACCGCGGGCCGCATCAGGGCAAGCGTCGCGCTTTACCCCCGAAGGGGCTGCGGTTGCCACGGCCGGGGTCGCGCGCTGCGATCGCACGTGGGCGCGGGCAGACACCCGCGGAGCGCGCGGAGCGCACAGCCCGGCCCCCGGCAGCGGGCACCCGGCACCGGGCACCCGGCGCCCGCCCCGCCCCGCTCCCGGCACTCGGCGCGGCCGCCCAAGTTTCTTGGANAACGGGGGGTTGGGAGGGGTCCCGCGCGGCGTGGGGTCGGAGGGAAGGGGGCGGCTCTCACGGCGCTCCACTCCCGCAGGTCGGCGCCGATGCGGTCTCCGCTCGCCGGGCCGGGAGGAAGCCCCCCCGCCATGCCCTGGAGCGTGCGGTGGGTCGGCGGCCCGAGCGCCCAGTCGCAGAAGCAGTGCAAGAAGTCGTCCTTCGCCTTCTACCAAGCGGTGCGCGACCTGCTGCCCGTCTGGTTCCTGGAGGACATGCGGACCATGGAGGTCTTCCACTGGGAGGACGGGGGCAAGGTGAGCCTCTACTCGCCCTCCGAGGCGCTGCTGTACGCCCTGGTGCACGACCACCAGCCCTACGCCCGGCACCTGCTGGCTAAGTTCCCGCAGAGCGCGCTGGCCGTGCCCAGCCAGAGCTTCTGCTGCTGCCAGGCCTCGGCCCCACACCTGGCCATGGCCGTCCGCTACAACCGCGTCCGCGTCCTCTTCCGCATCCTCAAGGCCGTGCAGGCCTTCCCGCCGGCCGAGCGGGCCGCCCACCTGGACCGCCGGGGCTGCAGCCGCGTGGAGGGGGGCAAGACAGCCCTGCACCTGGCCTGCGAGCTGGTGCGGCCCGAGTGCCTGCTGCTGCTGCTGGGACACGGCGCGTCGCCCTGCCTGCGTGATGGCGTGGGTAACACCCCGCTGGACACACTGCTGCAGCAGGTTAACCAAGCGCCGGCGGCCGACACGCGTGCCAAGCTGCTCTGCCTCGACTGCCTCTTCCTCTTCGTGCCTCAGGACCTGCGGTTCGCCATGAAGCAACAGCTGCTGGACAACCCGCAGCAGTGGCAGGACTTGCTGGGGGAGAGCCGGTTCCAGTGCCTGGTGGGCCTGGCTCCCCCGTCGCTGTTTGTTGGAGCCATGCGTGTCTTGATCAGGACCATTGCACCCGAGCACTTCCCGGAGGCTCTGGACGATCTGCCTCTGCCGCACTTCCTAAAGCCTTTGGACTTGAAGCTGGAGAGCTAGAGGGGCCTCCTGCCCACCTGGCAGAAAGACTTCTGCTGGAAATGTCCCAGCATGCGAAGCTGCCCCCTGCGGCAGCCAAGTACCTGTTTTAATTGGAACTGTCTTTTTTAAAGCAATTGTATCTGGCACTTTACAATATATTTTATTTAAAGATCCTTGTGGTGAGGTGAGGTCTCCACCACGTTTTATGAAAGCATTATATGCCCTGTACAAATTGATATGGGGGAAGAATATATTTGTAAATATGTCTAAATAAACTAGCAGCAGATATGATCCAAAGTATCAATCAAGCAGCTGAAAGCTCCAAAATGGCACGTGCCTGCTGAGAGCACACGGGGGGACTATCTGCTAGTTAGGATTTCCCTGTTACATAAGCTGAGCAGTCCTGGAATGGGATGACTCCTTTTTAGCAGCTCTCCTAAAACATCTTGGCAGGGATACAGGCTTTTTTTTTTTTTAAAGGCACAGATGAAAACTTCCTAATCTCGTACACAAAACCGGAGAGAAGACACACTATTAAAACCTCCTTAAACAAGGCTGGCAGGGATATGCAGCTGAGGCAATTGTCTCATAAAACAGGCACAAATAGCGGTTGGCTTCCTTGCGGTGTTCTTTCTTCTCCTTGGGGAAAGCCATGCTGAGGGCGGGAGCAGAGCAAAGCTGGCTGGTGTTGATCCTTGCCCTCACAGGAGCCAGGACCAGCAAGCCCTCTGTGCCTGCTGCAGGGTGAAGTGCCATTGCTTCAGGGCAATGAGAAGGCTGGCACGGGGTGTGCAGGAGGGCCAGCCTCTGCCTGCCTTCTCTCCTCAGAGGGATTTACTTGGATGTGGCAATCTGGGAGCTTTTCATGTGGATTCCAGCTTCCCATGCCTGTCCCCAGGAAGAGGTAATGGCTTTGGTTCAGATATCCCTTAGGGGATGCTTCAAGGTACATGAAACATCCTCACAGCTTTTCCAGATGGAAAACTCCTCTAGGGGCAAGGTCCTGCTGCAAAGCTTATGTTCTGAGCAAAGAGTGCAGCATTAAGTTATGTGCAGAGTAAAGGTTGCAGAGCAAAATCCCGAGCAGCTGTGCTGCTTGGCTCCTGTAAAACTGGCACTGCCCCTGCTGCTCTGTGGGAGTGAGCTGTGCTGGCTCCACCATTTCCATGACAGGGAGTGATTTGCCACTTGAACTATTTTAGCACCATAGTTCCCTTCAAGATCATCACAGAACTGATGCACTGAGAGGTACGAGGCCATGTTCAAATCAAATTTCTTTATTCATACATTCATCTCTGTTAGAAAAATAAATCACAGAAAGAATAACTGACAGTGCCTCATTCTCCAGCAGAAGAGCAGTTTTTCATCTTTAAAAACACCTCCATGCTGCACATACACTAAAAGATTAGCCATACCTCTGAAATTTGAGATGTAATGAAGAAGATTGCTATTCTTAAAACTGATGGCACTGAAAATGTTTCCTAGAAGAGCAAATGTTCCTTGGGAAACCGAGAAATTCGGGCCCCATGTTGGAAAGCACATTACTGTTCTCTTCAGCTACCCTGTTGATGATAAAAAAATATATATAGAAATCCAAAGAATTTAATGAAAAAAAAAATCCATGTTGCTAAATTTTTCATCTGAGTACATTTTCTCCAGTGCTTTTAGAATAATGCTGTGGAACTATTCCAAGTCCAATGAAAAGTGCAGCAGTCAGGGCTGACTTGCACAGGGGACGTGTCTTGAGGTCGGAGAGGAGACAGTGATGGGGGGGCTGGGGAAGGTTTACCAGTGTTACTGACAAAGGCATCATGAGACACAGCAACAGGGAGTTGGTTAGTTGAACTGAGCGCTGGAAGATGCTCTGGATTCTTAGCCAGGAGGTTAATTACATATTAGAACAGCATGGTAGCAGGGCAGGATGTGGCCTTACCACCACATGGGTTCTATTTAAAAAATCCTATTGCATAAGTAATGTAGAGCTGCCCCTACCTGCACTCACGGTGAGCCTGTAGCTGCAACAACTCAAGTCCTCCTGCCCCCGTGACTCCCTGCATCTCTCCCACCAGCTTTCAGGTAATCCACTTTAGTAGACTTCAGCAAACAGAAAGGGTCCCCCCCTCAATACGGTGCAATGGGTCCAAAGTCAGCTAATTGCTGTGCCCCTCATGTTATTCTAGGACAGAAGTCAAGCCTGTCACTGCCTTGCTGAGCCCATGCTGAAATTACACTGCTGAAGGTCACGGATGGACCTTGCCACGTGTGCCTTGCCCATGTGCCTGCTAAGCTTCATCTAGCAATGTGGGCAAACCGCACTGGTGACTGCACAGATCTCTCACCCAGCTGGGCCCGGGCTTGTATTCAAACAGTCACAGCTTAGAAAAAGGCTGGGGCTTCTCAGCCTCAGAAACAGAAATCTTCTGTTTGGCTACAGAGCAAGCAATAGCAGCAACATCTCTCCTCACAGTGCCTTGCCAGCACGCCTGTCCTGTGCCACCAGGCCCTCAGGGTCAGGCTCCACAGCCCATTCTGTTCTTTGTCTCTTGGCAATTTTGCTGTCACCCTTTGCCAACTACTGCTGGTTACAACACCACTGTCAAACTTAATAAAGCAAACTGGGACGGTCATTACATCTCTGCAGACGAGCACTGCCAGTCCTAGAGTCAGAGAGCTGACCACAAAGTGTGGGTAAGGAGATTCACCAGGTCCTAACACCACAAGAGCCCATGGGTAAGGACATAAACTCTTCTGTGTGACCTCACAGATTAATCGACACACAGAAGGCATCTTTGCTCATCTGAGGGAAATGCTTTCAAATGCATACATAGCTGCACAGGGAGGCAGCATTCCTGAAAAGCTTAGTTATAGCCAGTTCCTCTGAAAGGCTTTCTATCATGAAACTATGAGGAAAAATAATAATTCTCATGAGTTGCACTTTCAAAAAATGAATGTTTCTCTGCTACCCACCTTTTAATGCAAACTGAGTGTATTTGCTAAGAAGGCCTGAAACAGTCTGATTCTGAAAGCAAGGGGAGAGAAGCAGTGCGTTACTTTTGCTTTTTTTCCACTTAGCAATCAACTCCTCTCTGCAGCTCCTTTAAATATTTCGGGAGTCACAACACTTAGCCTGCCCAGCACCTGCCAAAGGAGCTCAAGTCTGTTTTGATTGTGTGCAACCTGGCTAAATGGTGGATTGAGGATCTTCTTTTATCCAAAATATTAAGAACTCAAACTGATGTGAACACAAAACTAGGTGACTTAAATAGTTTTAAACGCCCCTTACTGTAACATCTGCCTCAGCCCTACTCTGTGATGTACTGTTCTGCCATAAAAGCAGGACGGTACCACAGGCTGGTAGGAGTGCTGCCAGAGGCAGCAGAAGATGCAGGTGTTACACACCTGAAAACCACTCCTCTCATGAAGATGCACAGATATGGAATATCACGCCCAACACCCACTGAACACAGTACTGCACCAATGAAAACCTGCTGCAAACAGATGAGCATTTCAGTTTCAGAGAGAGTGAGGGCTGTTCAGGAACAGGCTCCTCCATGTGGACAATACCTGTTGAGTTAAGGAGAACTGGAAACTGAGCACAGACAGATGCAGGCAAAGGCCATGGCTATGGCAGGGCTGTAGTTAGACTGCTCTGAAAATGAATCTGGAAACAGGAAGGACAAAGATCCAGTACAAAGGCATGTAAAGACAGCAACAAGAAATGGGACATGGTGCCAGGTTTGTTTCCTAATCCCTGTTTGTCCTATGTCTAGCATTCAAGTTGTACGGGCTTTTGACTTGCAGTATAACAGATCTATTGACATCAGCAGATTATTGGGCATTGCATCACCCATCTTCAGATCAACGCCCCTAACAAGACAAACAAGGCACCCAAGCCATGTGCTTAATATTTAAACTGTAAATCCTTGCAGACCAACTTTCCTAACACCTTTGTTAGTGGCAGTACTTCCATCACTTGCTGGTTCCAGAAGCTCTCTGAGGTTGATCACCAATAATTGCCCACCTGGCTTCAGTGGTCTCTCCTCCACCTCTGTGTTGCAAAAGAAACTGCCAATTCCTTGCTCAGACCACATCAAGCCATCGTATACTGTCAAATACAAGAATCACATCTGTAATTCTGCAAGGCTGCAGCTTGCACTGATTTATTCCTGCTCCTTCCACCAAGCAGGTAGGCATACACGAACAGTGCAAGAACAGAAGGAGCAGACCTCTCTTGCAAAACACATTCCATCAGTCACAGCAGGAAACAGAAATACAACAGTTTGCAAACAAGGAAGCAAAAAAACACATACACAAAAAAAAAACAAACTCAACAGAAATTATTCACTGCTACAAAGAGAAATTCAACTGGGATAAAAAAGGTTTCCCGTTCCTTCGATGGCCTCTGAAAGGACTGACAGCTCTTTGCTACCAAAAGAAAGATCACATATATCAACAAAGCAAATCTTCAAGAGCCTCCGACGATGACAGAATGGTCATGTTTACAGATTACTTCTGAAGTCTGTGAGTTGTGATCCCTGTACTGCAAGTCCAGTACAGTCTTAGATAAGCCTTCTCCTTCAGGAGAAACATTTTAGCACCAAAATACAGGCCTGATGCAACCCACCCTGAGTCATGGTGAAACACCTACATAGCCTGGGACATGAGCCTGCCCACTCTTCCCTGTGCTCCCTATTCAGAGCAACATGAGGGCAGGAAGCTCCAAAGATCCCAACAGGGAGGTGAGCAGGGAAGCAGGCTAGCCAAGCCTTCCCTTAGGCTCCTCTCCTAAAAGCAATGGAAGGAGGCCAAAGGCAGAGAGAGGCCATTACTTCTAGGCAGAAAGCACTTGGCTGCACAACTCTGCCAGGACTGGCAGCAGCTTCCAGCTCTGGGGAGAACACCAGGGAGCCACCAGGCTGTGACTCAGGCCCAGCACCACAGTTCAACTCCTGCAGCTCAATGGCTTCGATGGCAAAGTGCCCATCCACCCATCTCTTCTCACACACCAGCGACCAGGCAGCATCCTCAGACCCTGGTCCAATTTGGAAGACTGGGTACGCCCATGCTCTCTCTGTTCACACAGCTTCCCTGCCCATGACTGTCCCTCTGCCCCTTTGTTTCAGCCACGGCAGTAATTACTGTTTTGATGTAGGGCTGTTTTCTCAGCATCCTGCTGTTAACTATTTTAGTGGTGCAAATTACAGTAAACATGTTAGAGCATTTCACATTTATATTTTTAATGCAGTGTGAAGTGTTCAAAGCAGCATTTTAGAATAAAGCTTAAAATTGTAAGTAATTCCTAACTCACTGTAAGCGAGAGAATCGAGTCCCCTGAGCAGCCGAGCTCTGAATGTCCTTTCCTACACAACCATCTGCTAGCGTTCCCATGCTTTCCCCCACTCCTGTAACAAGGAAAGCTACGAGTTAGTGACTCAAAGTGACAAGGCACAGGGATGCAAAAGCTTGAACTTGTTTCAGTCCTTTGTTAATGACTGCACAGGCAGGACTACAGCCATCAGCAGGTTGGCAAAATGGTCTTGAGCTAGTAATGGAGGTGACATGAGTGACTGTTTGTCCTAGGGCTGGGAAGCCACTGCTTCTGCAAGGAGATGGGACAGACACAAACATTTGCCTGACAGGAGGGTCAGGAGGTCCTGCCAGGACCTTAGGGACCGCGGAGCTAAGGAAAAGTACTGACAGCACCACAGGGCTTCACCTGACAGCAGGGAATTGGTGTGATGAGATGGATGGACAGACCTCTGCCAGTGATCCCTGCAGCTGCAGCAAACACCTGGCCCCTGCAGCATGACAAGAACCATCACTGAGCTCCCAGGCTGGAGAAGGAAACATGCCAACAGGAAAAGAGCAGCATGCTGTCAAGTTTGTCTTCTTCAGATGCCCAAGGTTTGACTCAGCAGCAGCACTGGGGATGTGGTTACACCAAGAACACCTGGGTGCAAAAACACCCTCTGAGACAGACCTGAGGTAAGGAGTTGCTGAGAGGCAAGACCAGTGAGTCACTTGATGATTCACTCGTTGGGTAGAATACTTCAAGGACAAAACCTGAGCTATGGGTGTGCACATATTGCCCAGGCTGCCTCCATTATGGAGAACCCAAGCAGTGTCTGTGCTGCTGGAGCCCTGCAAGGCCAGGCACACCGTGGGGCTCAGCACCACAGCATCTGTGCCATAAATGCTGTGAGGACCCGAGGCCCTCATTCTTTGGTACCATAACTATGTAAGCGTAGCTGATATCACATCAGCCAGCTTGCATCACATCTCCTCCCCTACCACTTTACCAAGTACACGAAGCAGTTACAATCCCAGCTCCTCAAAAGCGATGCCAGCAAATGCTGTTTACCACCAGAGGTCTCTGGCTCAATAATCACCCTGAGGTGTCTGGTAATCTTCAAGTTGCACATAGGCAAACTAGCACTTTTGTCCTTGTCCTGCAAAGGTCCGTGCTATCCCTACAAACAACATTTTTGCCTGTACAAGTCAGATAGTTGTCAGGCAAACATCTCTCCCCATTGCCCAGCTAAGTCTACAGGGACAAAAAAGAGCCATGACCCTCCACGCTCTGTTCAAACAGCAAGACTCAAAGTTTCAATTCTCTTTCTACTTTTGCTGAATGATGGGAGGAGAAGAAAGGAGGAGCAAATTGCTTTGTTGCTCTGACAGCATGGGAGTAACTCTACAAGGGAGTGCCAGGCAAAAGGGAGGAGTAATGCAGAGCTTGGCTCTGCCCACCTCCGACTCATGGGAAAAGTGTTGCTTGGAGAATGCTGTGCTTTCTAGGGGATGCTAAGCAGCACTGAACATTCACTTCAGGAGGTGACAGATCCCAGCTGGTAGTCTGGATCTGTGTGCATTCACCTTTTCAGCTTTTGCAGTTCACGCATGGAGAAATGGTAGTGCCTGTGCCAGACCCAGGGTATTGAGCTGTGAGGGTAGTCGGAAGTCTTTTGTTCCAGAATCGAAAGAACTCCTTCCTGCCTACTGCTTGGCATTTGATGCTTTAGAAACCGGTTGCTCAGATACCAAACAAATCTTGTGCAGACTCCCTGTTAAAACAAAAGCACAGAAACACATGCAACCACATCCCTGCTTCAGATTGCGACCTTACCAAATTCCATTTGTTATTTCAGACTACAATGAAGCTTTACTCAGACATAAATCTGGCTCTGATGCAGTGACTCCACAGGAGATGCCCTTTGTGATGGGGCACACACTGAACCTGCACTCTTATAATGTGATGTCATAAGCACCACAAGTATCACTGATGACCTAGGCATTAATTAGTGTGGCACAGATGTGTGCCCTACCTTTGTTAGCTGGCCTCAGTGAAGAGACAAGCCCATCTGGCCAGGTGAGCCAATGGCCTTTAGTTCAGCTAGCGGGCTGCACTGTGAGAGCAAAACTTGAGCTCAGAGCCTACGGAGAACCCATATCCTTTCAAAACATTATCAGAACTTTAAGCTCTAACATGATGATTGTGGCATTTTTGGCTGCCTTCCTAGTTACCTAATCTCTGCATTGGGAAAACACTGCTTTGTTGCTCACTCTTCTATTACTGTAAAACATACTTGCCCTGTCCACTGAGCTATTCTTGAGCACACACCCTTGCTGTAAACTGCAAGCTTGACACTCAGTTGAACTTCTGGCTAATGAGAGTCCACCCTTCTCACCAACCAGGTTTACACCTTTCTGAGCAGTCTGCCAGCAGCAAACCTTCAACTTCTACTTTCTGTTCACGCACCCTCCCTCTTCGTCTGACTAAAGGTAAAGACACTGTTTGCTGACCATCACTTCAGAGAGTGCTGCTGCTCAAAGAAGACATGGAGAATGATGTGATGGCTCACACTGGTGGAAAACAGAAGATAAAAAATAAAGGGGTGTCATACCTCAGGCCTGATGGATACAAAGGCTGGTACTCTACATGAGCACTTGTGGAAGGATAACCTCTGGGAAGAAAGATTATAGAAGACAGCAGAGAGCCTGACAAAAGGCACGTCAATGTGACATGCGTATTCTGCACCTTCACAGGCTCTTTCTGCTAACAGCACTTGTACCTACCAAACTGGAAAAAAAAGCACAAATACTTAGGAAAGAAAAATAAAATCATGCCATTTACACTTAAAAAAAAAAAAAAAAAAAAAAAAAGCAAAGGAAGAAAAGATCAAATGGCTCTGATGGGTGTTCTCACCCTGATATCCTTACAGAGATTGTTCCTTCCTTTTATCCTGTGCTAAATGCCTCACAGAATGGAACTGCCACCATTTCCTATTAAAGATAGTAGCACAGCCTAATAAGCCCTATTGTGAAGACGTATTTCCTGCCATTAACATCCTCCTTTGCTCACTCTTCTTCCATAGGTCAGAATTATTCTCTTTAGCATCCCCTGAAACCGTCACATCCCTACCCCAAGTGGCAACTATGTCAAAACTTCATGAGTCACTGCCAAGAGGAAACACTTGGGACCTGGCTATCACTTCAAACAGAGTAGATGCATTTATTTTGCAAACTGCTGCCTGGGGTGGCTTCCAAAAGCATTCTTTATTTTGCTGAACACAAGCAGAACTGCCTCTAGGGATATCATATGTTGATACCCCAGATCCTACTAATAACATTCCCAAAGCCACATTCACATCTATTGTAGTGAGAGCTTTCCCTATAGATCTATAGAGCAAAATACAAGTTTTCCAACATTCCCTACCTGTCTGGATGTGCATAGACCCTAGTAAGAATTGGCCCTAATAGGTATGACAGCAGAACTCAGGGACCAAATGAAGCAGAGCCTTTTAAGTGAAAGCTGAGCTCATCTTTCTCAGTATCCTTTGAAAAACTCATCTGAAAAGACAAGGGCTCTCTTGCTCATTAAAAACAAACAAAAATGCACACTACACTTCCCATCTTGAATGTCTATTATTAAAATCAGGTTTAAGAAGCCACCATATTGCAAACAGCCAACGCTGATGAAAAATGCCATGAAGGACTCCGGACAAGCGTGCATCAGGTCAGAAGTATCACAAATCTCTGCTGGCATTAACTTCCATTTACACAAATAGCAGAGCTTAAGTAGAAGGAGCAGCTTTGCTGCCTCCTTGAACCTCAACTCTTGGCGTACAGCAATTAGAATAGCAAAATGGGAAAGAAGGAAAGGTCACAAACAAAACACTCAGAACAGCCTCTACAGAGTGCTGTGTTTTCCCCCCAGCAACGTTTTGTATGGGCACCATGTAATCATGCAGTTGTGCACAGAGGATGGAAGAAAAGTTGCCTGCACCAGGCAAAGAAAAGGATGAAAAGAAGTCAGCAGGTTTTAAGAGCAATGGGATTCAGCTCTCCAATTTATCTGTTCCCAGTGCAGACAAACATTTCAGATTTCAGACACCGTTCTTTTAAATGCACTATGCATGCAACATGCTGACAGTATATTGTTAAGCAGCTAATTAGAACTGAAGCCTGAGATCTCCCCTACACAAGTACCTCTGACATAAATGTTAATATTTAAGAAGGCTGGCATTATTATTACAGTAATTAGAAAGTGAATTAACAGTGGTAAACCTGTTATTTCAGAGCATTTCACCAATCACTTCCAGTGCTCTCTCCAACTTAAAATAATTGATTTCCACCACAGCACAGTGGAACTCGGTGCAGATCTGCTGGTTCACGTTTGTTACTCCCAATTTGGAGTGCTGGGCGCAGCGCACGGAGGGAACAGACTACAGCCCATCTGTTGAGGCAGAGCACAGATATAGCAGGACAAGCGTGGGAGCTGAGCAAATACATTCTCCATCATTCTAGCAATCACCCTACTTTGCACTTCCAGCAATCAGCTGGCTGGTCTGTCCCCCCTAACAAGCAGGGATTGTGGGGTTTCTTGCTGGCAGTTGCATTCCACCCCCTGCAGCACAAGTGAATTCATTCTTATTCAGACATCCCCTGGCTGCTTCTGCAGGCGTATGCAGCATGCAGCCCACTGGGCACTTCCCTGCAACTTCCCTCCAGGTCTTTCAATTTTTCTGATCGTGTTCTAATTAGTTTAACTTTTCATCTGATCCAGTTGAGCTTTGCTAAATTTACCCAGCACATGGCTAGGCAAGATACAGCAATGTAATGACTTCAGCTGGGAATCATCTACCGTGTATTCTTACTTTATGCTTCACATACATAATACATACACCATTTCCCCATTGTAATACAAGACAGTAATGCACGTGTTCTTTGTGGAAAAGGCTCACTATGCTGATGAGGCTCCAGGTCTACAATACAAAAAAAAAGCATTCAGTCAACTTGTGCAAAGTGAAGACAATAAAAACAGGACGTTGATGAATTTCTGTACACACCTTTTAGCATGAAGTTTTCAACGACAAGTGTCGTAAATTTAAGACTCTTTCCTTTAGCTGTGTCTGCTGTGAGTCTCAGCTAAGGTTATGAGAAATATGTACTAGAAAAAAAATCACTGATTAATTCTATATTGCATAGAAATAGTGATCGATACCTGAAAGATTAATTGAGCTTCATCTGGCACTGTTCAATTGTGCCTCTGTCAGGCAATCACAGACTACAAAACTCAGCACACTTCAGTCATTTATAAAAGCCAAAAACAGAAGGGGTATTTTTTAACCTGGGGGAACTTAAAACGTTTTGATATTTTGTTATCATTAGCTATTTCTTCAGATATTTATTATCATTAGTGTCAGCTTTTAGAGAAATGAAATAAATATATTTGATTTTTACTTTCACATTTCACTGGAATATAAAGTTTCACAAACAGATCTTTACTACCTCTACAGCCTGTTTTTCTTCCCACCAGCATCAAGTAGGATTTTAACTTTATGGCTAGTGTAACAGCTTTGCTAGATGAATTCAAACAGCCTTCAAGCCAGATAACCTCAAAGACCAAAGGAACCATATGAGTAATTTCACCTAGCTTACACTATGACACCAGCCACGGTCTCATCTGCAATTGAACCCCAAACCTCTCTCCCTATCTTGATTTTGAGTGATGAGAAAGTTATTTCTGTGATAAACCTAGATGGCAAAATTCAGCAATGTAAGGAGATCATTTCATTTATCTGCATATTTTAATCATTATCAGAGGAGGTCTGGTTATAGTAATTCACAGAAGATAATGACTGAAACTCAACTTTCACTTTCCACTAATTAAAATCCAGTCCTCTAGATTACAAGCTCACTTCTGTTCTGGGAGAGTGCCACGGTTATTTTTAATTGGAATAACTTAGTATCAACCAACCAGGGTGATCTCCTTAGTTTGGCAAGGGATACATCAGCTCTCTTTGCTGACTACTCGTTGCACTCATACATGCCAAGTTTTCCTTTCAGGAAGGCTGTAAGAGGAATAAAACCTGCACCTCACACTCTACACTAACAAGTCTTTAATTAAGATCTTATCACTTTACTCATAAAGGTAGGGAGGGGATACAGATAGGTCTGGTTAATGGAAAAAACTAAAGACCAGAGATTTTTCACCAAAGGAATGAGTAGACCTGCATATCTTCACAGATTATTTATACTTCTGTGATGGCTAATTAACAAGGCAAAGACATTCAGGCAACTGAACTGCAGGCCTTTGCATCATTTACTGAAAACCAATCCAGAACTCCAATAGAAACAACTAGCAACAGCTCACTCACTGAGGTGGCTTTCGTCAGGGAAGCAAAAAGATAAGCCAGACCGCTGTGCTAGGCTGAAATAAGCTACAAGAGCCTTTGAGACACTTGAGCACTCAGCTGTTGGGAAAGCAATGCCCAAGAGTTAGAGTTGCTACCTCCCAACAGTCACACGTTTGAGAGGAAGTGGGTTTCTCATACATTGCACCAAAGATGCTCTTGGCAGAGGCATAAACATTTATTTCAAATTCTCTGTGCCAGTATAAATAGACCTATGTTTAAATGATAACAAAGTCATAATTAAATATTCTTATTATCATTTTCTTAGCAGTAACAGCATTTCCTAACAACTCTATTACCTCACTTAAACAACTAAAGTATCAGTGAAAAACTTGCTTTCACAGTTTTTCTTCTTCTTCTTTTTTTTTTTTTTGTAGCTGCAACGGAGGAAAACAAGAGTTACATAGATATCTACATGGGTGTTTCACAACAACTCACCTCAGGAATCTGAGCTTCCCTAAGTGGCAACGTAAGGATCACTGCTGTATAACAGAACAAGCTGATGCTGTAAGACTAGAACTTCCCTGCAGGAACCA
This sequence comes from Odontophorus gujanensis, assembly GCA_013399175.1. Taxonomy (NCBI): domain Eukaryota; kingdom Metazoa; phylum Chordata; class Aves; order Galliformes; family Odontophoridae; genus Odontophorus; species Odontophorus gujanensis. The sequence continues at coordinate 291,855 of VXAB01002804.1, read as the reverse complement.
ACAGAAGCAGACGAACCAGTTTGTCAAGATAAAAGGTATGATAATTAGTAAAGACACTGCCATCTGAATTTGAACAGGATTCCCATAGCTGGAAGCAGGCTTCAGTGTCAGAATTGTTATTAAGCACAGCTATGCCTTCTTGTGAGAAACCACACAGGTCTTAGCTCTGGAAGTGAAGGCAATGTTGCTTCATACGCCCCAGAAGCAGTTATAGTTAAAGGCCAGAATCACAGGAAGCCTTCAGGTAAGCACTGACATTTCAGAATGCAAAGAAGGGCAAACAAGGTACAGCCATCTGTTTCCTACTTGAATATTTTCTTACCATTTTAACTGGGCTAATAGTGGGACAGAGGTTTCAGAAGCAGGTCTTCCTTCAGCAGCAACACAATTTCCAGACAAACAGAACTCTTCATGAACCATACAACAGATGAGTCTTACCACAGTAATTTATTTCTTAAAAATCTAGTTTATTGCACTTGTCTCAAAGCACAAACAAAACCAAAAAAAACTAAATACAGAAATAAAGGGGAAAAAATATATATATCCTAGTTTTAATAGAACTACCCTAAAAAGTAGTCTGAAAAGAGCTCTTGACATCAATTCAATATTAACGACCATAGCAAGATAAGGTATTATACAGTAAACAAACAACTAGCAAGTTCAAACCATTATGAAGATGACTTTGAAAAATGTAATAGAAAAGTGTCACTATTAAGTAACACTGTTGTACCTGAGCACCTGGATCTCGGTAAGGTGCAGAGAAGTACTCATATACCTGCTCCAAAGTGGCTGACTCAGGAGATGTCAAAATATACTTCTAATGTGAATTCCAGCTTCTTCGGGGTCATCAAGATACCAAGCTGTGCTTGCAGAAAACAGATTGGTTTACTTCAAGAACCAATTCCATTATAATCCACTGCCAGACAGGCTCAAAAAAAAGAAAAACAAACAAACCCTCTGGAGTAATCACTATATATGGATGAGATATCAATGAGGCAAACATCTAATCTGTAAAAGGGAAATAAATCCTTCCTCCCACTAAGACTGAAAGATCAGACTGAGATCTGACAGCCAGTGTCAAAACTGGTACTAAAAACAGTAACAATAAAATGTGACGTAACTTGGTTCTCTCTCCACAGATGTACATTCTCACCTTGGATCACATTTGTTCCAAGTTTAGTGCAATACATGCACAATCTATTCTGAAAAAAAAAAAAAGGTTAAAAAGAAAACATCCTTCTCCGTACGTGTTCATTAAATTCTCAAAACAGAATCATCCCCACAATTTCACACCTGGCCTTTTTCTGGAGCTGGCTCATTTACAGTATTGGTTAGCAGCTGCTTAAACATTCTGATGATTTATATGCTTAGAATGAACACAAAATAACTCTTCCACCTACACACTGAACTCAAGTTCTCTCATCTATAGTTCTATTGCTTAAAAAAGATGAGGTACCTTTCAAAGAAGATGTAAAGAAAAATAAACTGCAATGACTAACTTAGGTTACTTCCCAGTTCATTACATACCTCTGCTGCAACATCTTTAAGCATAAGACACTTCAAAATTTAGCTAACATAGCTAGAAGTTACAATATTGTTAAGTATTTTCTCACAATATCACAATTTTAGTGGGATATATAGGTAATTCTATCCATTACCATTTTACTTTTAATGCATCTGTGTTTGGTACTCAACTCAAATAATTTGAGTCCAAAGGTTAAAGCACTGGCTGGAGGCACAAGCGTAGCACAACAGGTGTTGTGAAAGCTGCTTTGTACATTCTTACTTTGTACTACAAACCCAACATGCAGCTTCTTTCTTTTTTGAGGTGGGACTTACCCCTCAAAAACTATCAGCTCCCTGATGGCTACATGAAATGGGGAAAAGTCCCCCTGATGTTATGTGCTATCCAAACTTCTCATGCTAGAAACAAAATTTCTAGACACTGAATGTTACTATAGCCTTGCAGATCTTTATAAGGAAATGGACCAAACTAAGTTCATTTCAACACCGGTGTTGTGGAATTAGGATGTTCTGAGATCTCTCTAAGAAATACCTTCCTTTATTTTCTTCAATGCTGCAAGGGAAAAAAAAACATTCATAGAATAGTTGAAGAGCATTTCCATCAGTTGGGAGTTCCACATAAAAGAAGAAATTGAGAAATATTTAGTGTTCCTGATGTAAAGAAATATTTAATGCAACAGAATTTCTTCTCAAAGTAAGTATACATGTAGTAGTGTGCATGCCATTGTGAAATAGTCACTTTCACTGCTAATCAGATTAAGTTATGTTTCCAAAGGAGCTGCTACAGTAGTACAGTTTAACAACTGCAGTATGCCACATCTAAAGAGTCTCCCAAGTGAGACCAGAACAAACATCAGAACTCACAGCTTAGGGGTTATTTAACAGGTCAGTTTTTTTAATACAAAAGTGCTAATATCACAGGGTCCAATACAAGTCGCTTTTACATCCAACATTCTGTACATACATTACAGAAGTTCTATATGCCCTTCTATTTTTTTCTCTGCTTCGCAAGTTCGAGGGACTTCATATCACTTCCCATTCATCTTCAAAATCATCAGGGTGAAGCAGAACAGAGGTATCATTTTTCTGCTGGTTATGGGAATGGCTAAAGGTCTTAGTGAGGCGCTGGAGAAGGGATCCTGAAGTACTGATAGCCCACAGTTCATCCAGAGGGGTCACTGCAAAGCATAAATTGGACATCGAATAATAAAAGTAGAAGGATCCAATTGTAAATGTTAAATAAATAACATCTGGATTTATCTTTTTCTAATCCAACCTAGAGAAAGATCTTACTAATGTGATAAAATCACCTTGATGGAACCGCCAGGACATGAAGCCCTCCCTGCTTATGGTCAGCTTGAGCACCATCAGGCAGAACTCAAAGCAGACATCACAATGTTAATGAATTATCATGTAGAACCAACTTGCCTGTTAAACGTGAGACATTTCCAGGAATCTTCTTCCAGTAGTCTCCTGCTGGATTTTTGTCAGTAACACCATATCGACGAGCTACATCTCCATTTGGACAGCGTGCCCAGACAGTCCTTGTACTTATAGCCAGCTCACATGCCTGCAAACCTAAAGATAATTGGATGTGAAAAGGCAATAATCACAAGCTTTCTTCTATATTAAATAGACTGACTGAAAAGTTTAGTAAGACAGCAAGACTAATATTTTCATATATTCTTATATTAATAATAGAAAAGCACTTTCCATTATAAAAGGCACAAAAAATAACTAAAGCTTCCAGAGGCTTTCTAAGAAAGGATTGGCAAGATGACAATTTAGGACTGCACTTTTCCTTACGCTAACTTAGAGGGAGTTCAACAGAAAAGGTGTAAATAGCACCTGAGGTTATGGCCCTGTGTAACAGAATATAAGAACGAAGGTCACTTGCAGCACACAGGGCACTTATAAACAAAAAGGCTTTTTAATTGCAGACTTCACAGACACTCTGACTAATGATGCATAATGATATCATACTTTGCTCTGTGGCCATAGCCACAAGCAACAACCAATCATACAGTCCTTACAAACCTATTTCTGGAACCTCAACTGTATTTTACTACCAGATGGTGGAATCTGACAGTTATAACATTAGTATGCCTGAACATGGTTAATAACATAGACACAGTGGACACTAGGTCAGTAGGCTGTTCCGTTTGTTTTTTTTTATTATAAAGCAGGTTCTTTGCAACTGAAGTGCCATGCATTTCTGCAGTGAAATATCTTTACAAAGCAGATAGCATCAATAAGTGGTTATTTAGAAAGAGGCAACTAGAATTTAGTTTTATATTTGCAAGGCAAAAATATAATTCTTAAACAAGAATGCATCCAGTACACCGGATTAAGAAAAAGATGTGCAAAATAATACTAAGTTTCTGTTAGCCACATCCAGATGGGAACCCCGTGTTGTATGATTTTTCAGTACAAAACTTCCCAAAGCACAGTGCTCTCCTACTGCTTAAGAACATTGCTTTAATCCTAACTGAAAGGTAACTGTAGCATTTATTAACTCAGTAGCAGCAGCGTGAAATAACATACAACTGATTCTGGCATGAATTTCTACTTTCTCTTCAGTTAACTATACAATGTGTTTAAGTAAAATCAAGACCTTCTTTAAAAGGCAATCTTTATCAAACACTTCACGAAGTTTCTAAAAATAAACACACTCGACTGCTGAGAAACATATCTGATTTATACAGAACATGGAAAAAAAAATCACAGTAAGAAAACAGCAGAAAGCACACGGAATTCATGCTTTAGTTTTTGTTTGTTTGTTTTACCTGGTACATGTTCCCAGTCAGTGCCTACAGGCATTTCCTCTGTGATTCCCACTCGCACGTGGACGTTCCATTTGCTATCAATGGCCCACAGCATCTGATCATTTGGACTTGAATGAATGCTGACCAAGTAGACTCCTACCGGCTACAAAATTCAAGCGCAGTATTTAAATTCTGTACTGTTGTTTCTCAGAATACAGACACTGGTTCCTCACAGAAGTATACAAAATTTGTAAAACGTTCACCAGAGACTAAAGACAGGAAGTAATTTAACTTTTTGTTTGTCAAAACCAAGTTTTCCAAGTTTTTCAAAAATCTCTTCCTAAACAGAGAAGGAACATGAGTGAATGGTCAGAAGAAATTAATGATAAAGATACTTCAATTTGATGTTCAGCACCTGAGCCTAATAATATTAGTATCTGCCCAAACACTTATCTCTTATCATTGTGTACAGTGTCAGTTCCAAGTCACAGAATTATAGAATGGCTTGGGTTGAATGGGACCTCGAGGATCATCAGGTTCCAACTCCCTTGCTGAAGACAGAACTCTACCACCAAAACTTAGAGGGAATTATATTCTACCATTACCTTCCTGAAAGTTTTCCTAACATAACTAAATCTTTCCTGTATTCCTAAATATATGTAACTTGCACATCTCTAAGGTCTCATCTTAGCAATGATACAGCGATCTGCTTTCTTCCCCACATGTCATTTTATAGGAATAAAACTGGAATTCACTGCAGCCCACTGCAGTATGGAGCAGCTACACTTGTAGAATACCTGTACCATCATCTACTGGCAAGCCCAAGTGACACACGCATCCCATTCTCCCTTATTCTATTTGCTCTGACAGAGATTTTTCTTGACTACTGGCAAAAATCAGTTTTTTTGACCACAGAATTTTACAGACATCATAAAACAACGACGACTATTTATAGCTAAATACAGCAGCCAACAGGTTTAGTGAATGCGAACATCCTTTTGGTGGTGGGGAGAAGGTGTATGGAAAGCCATACACTTTAAATAAAATGCAGAAAAGAAGAAGAAAAGGATTTTTCTTCCCATCAGCTAAACAAAAAAAACACCAAAGAAAACACTATGATGCCCTGAAATGTCATCACCTGACAGAAGCACTGCACTTCTCACAATAACCTCACAGGCCTAAGCTTAATTTCCAGTGTGGCAAATCTAAGAGCAAGCAGTTCTTTGTATGTATAAACATACAAAGAGGAACACAGAATCATAATCTCTGTGTGTATATGAGCATGCAACCCAATGTCAGATGGGCCTTCTGTGTACATAACAGCTACCTGCTTTGTTTTTGCTTTTGAAACAGCGCTGCTAACAGTGGGTCTGATCCAGCTATAACCAAGCTTGGCTTGCAACTCAAAGCCAATCCTATTTATTTAGGTTGTAAGGCCTTTGACAGACTGTCTTTTTATGTTTGTGCCCTCATGAAGTATCTGCACTTTGTTGGAAGCACGGAGCTGGTAGAGACTTGAAGAAATGTTTGCACCTGTGGTCACAGTACACAGACAAAAGCTGCAAGTTGAACACCTACAGGAAGATTCTATTTGTTTTGAATAGCATTGAATACACAGAATACATAAGTACCTAGTTACTTTCAATTTGTTATCCTGTCATGTTACAAATAACGAACTGGATTGACAAAAAACAAAAAAAAGAAAAAACAGCAAAAAGCAAACAAAAAACCAGCCTCCAACACCATCGCTAACCCTCCCCCCATCTCCATATATGGTGACATTGAGGAAAGGGAAAGAGAAAAACCAAAACAACCCACAGAATGCACCCTTGTCTTGCTCCATCTACATCTGCACTCATCCTCACACCTGCCCCCCCTTCCTCTTTTCCTCCCTCCTTTCTTGATTTATCTCTTTCTGTGATTACTTTGATTCTGACTCCTTCCTACTTCAGCCTCACATCCCACTCTGCATTTCCACTGTTGTGGTCCCTGCATTCAAGGGAACTGTGTAATTAATAACACCTTGTGCAGACTAAGTTACTACACACAAACTGTTAAGAGCAGCCTGGTGTGACCCTTGCTACTGATCTACTGGGATCTGTGCATCGCGCTCTCCACTCTTACATATCAGGATATCATTCCACTCTTCCTCTATCATTTACCTATAAGAGAACTCCCTTGGAAATAAGTGGAGGAATATTTGCAACCAGAAAAGACTGAGTGCTTATACCTAGCTTCTCAGCCTATGCATTATCAGACCTTATAAAGTAGCATGACAAAGAAAGAATACAACTTAAAGAGATTCTGTAATATAAACGTGACTACTGCACGTTACTTTCAGAGCTCCATTTGAAAGATGGTGTTTTACAATCACTAGATTTCAAGAGAGCATGAGCAATGTGACAGCAGTATGGAACAGAACGGTTTGCATTCAGTCTTCAAGGAAAACAGATGGCTAAATTAATTACCTCTTTTTTTTTCCCCCTTCAGTAGAAAAGTTCAAGGCAGTATACAAGAGCAGGAAAGATTATGAATCCATGTTTAGTCTTCCTGGAAGCCACATGTTTTTCAGTAATGTTGCCATAGAATTGTCAGATTATTTATTGACTGGAAAACTGGAGCTTTATTTCCCATAGAAGCCTTACAACAAGCAGCTTCACTCTTTCCCCCACTTTCAGCCTTTAGTGAGTAAACAGATCACAGTCTTAGTTCCATACCTTCAGTTAATGGCTAGTGCAACCAAGAAGAAAGGGCAAAAAGGCATGGAGTCTGTTTTCTTGTCCTCTGTCAACTTCTAATTTTTTATCCCAACCATTTTTCTCACAGAAATATGAAGCAGACTACAACACATGGCATCGATTCCTAGGAAAGGTCACACCAAACCCATGCAACTATTCAATGTGCTACAGCTCTAACGGGTCCATAACATTCTTTCAGAATATTTAGTACAACAGCTGCTCCTCACAGGCAATGAAAATAATATTATTATTATCAATAATAATGCAAAGCACTACAACATTAGCTAACAGAAATACAGGCAGACTGGAAGAGCTCAGATATGAGGCTGATAGTGATACTGAGCAGCTGAAAGTATGAAAAGGAAAGCTTCTCCTTCTCACTGTTTCTGTTTCAATGTTAGTTAAGACTTGTCAGAAAGCAAATTAAGATCTTATTTCAGAAGGATTTGGAAAAATCGTCTGCTCAGTTTTCTGAGCACATCTCATTTTGTGTATCCTTTTTGTGAACTGAGGCTTCTGGTGCTGATAACAATTGCTATCGGATGTGACAGGCTACATGTGCACTTGTCTGAACATGATGATAGTAGTGCCTTAAAACAAATACCAGAAGGCTAAAACTCCTAAGCAGTAAAATACAGTGAAACACAGTGACAACAGCTGCTCTGAACTTCCAATAAAAAGGAAGATAGCAAGCACTGAGCAATGGACATGAAACAACTTTAGTAAAATGCTTACAGTGCATTTACTCTAGGATCTGAAGTACGGTTTTCTCTAACATATAAGAAAGATGCATGTCTATGAAGAATAGTGTATATTTGAAGTTAAACACTGGCATTTTGAATAAGCTAAGCAAAACACTTAGGAGTTTTGATCCCATATGCTTATTTGCAACCCACCTCAATACAGCTAGCATGGCTGCTGCCAAATGCAGTTTTCCTTAACATCTTCTTAAAAACAGTGGGGAGAGGACCTTCCTGGAGAACTACTAACATCTTCAGGAGCCTTTACATGAATAAACATATATGGAATAGCAGACCAGTCTTGTCTATAGGTAACCAGAAGGTTTGACGTGTGTTTTACCTCTCAATCTAAATATAACTGATCAACTGATAATTGATAATGAAAGATAGTTCCTGTATGTCTCTACTTAGCACCACACCAAAGTGGAATTCACAGCAGTACACAAAGACATCTAAACAACAGATAAGTAGAGCAAGCTATTCTGTGCTAGCAAAAACAATCTGGAAAGAACAGTCATGTGGATTACGCACCAGAATAACAGTCTTCCATGGCAAGTATTTTCAGCACTAGTGTGGATGATTCTGAAGTAAAAATGACAAAGCATTACCAATAGAAAAATCCCTCACCCTCCAAATACCCAGTCCTTGCATAATTGCTTCAAAAGAAGCCCTACTACAGTTCAGCTTTGATTTTGGCATCTATCAAAAAAAAAACAAAACAAAAAAAAAGTGCCCACCAGTTCTTCCTGTAAAGCACCACTTAACAGAGAACTATCCTTAACAAAACCTCACTAAAAAATGCAAATGCAATGTGGGGTAAGAAAGTCACCTGATTAGCACTGCATGTCCTGTATGGCAAGCAGAGCTCAAAAGATAGGAAAGGAAACAAAGATCTGACAACCATTTCTAACTGACATTTATTAGGCATAAGCACCCTCCTTATGCCGAATATAGATTAAGAAAAATGAAGGTATAGAAAAGAAAGGAAATCTAGCGTGCACTCATTTTTGCACACAGACAGAATGACAGAGAAATTTCTTCAATTTCAAATGCTATTTTTAACTAACAGTTGCTCCTTAGTTTTAAGGGTTTTTGAGTAACAGTGAAAGCATGAGCAAACCATAATTTAGTTTTGCTCTTTTCATGTGTGCATGAGGAAAAGATAGCCCCCCACCAGATCAGAAAGAATGCTATCTCCTCTCAGCTGCAATATCAAGCTTAAAATAAAAAGACAACTAGTAAGCTGTTTATGGGAACAGAACACATCAAAAGATTTTCTAATCTGAAATGTCTGTATCGCAAGAGTTCATTTTATGGCGCACTAAGTTAAGCAGCACCCTTCTACTGACCTTGGGAAGTACAAAGAACCAACAAAAGCTTATGCAGCAGTCAAAGAGTGAACGCCTTTTTAAATAAATTCCTTTCTACCATTTGGACAGATATGTCAATAAGCCTCCTATTTAATAAAAGAGCTTTTACCATTTCAGTCTCTATGAAATTTTGCTAATGAAAGACCACAGAGTAGTAATTGAGCAAATTGCTATTAATAAAATGTTTATATTGAGGCTAAGATTGATTGTTTACAAGCAATAGATGACTGCAACTCAAATATTTGTCCTCATCTTTGTACGCATTTGTTCTCTTCAATAGAGGTTTCACTTATCTAACAGAACCCTTAATGTAAATTCTAAAAAGCTAGTTCTTAAGATCAGTTTTATGTTAAGTACTACTCATAAGGAAGTATTTATCAAAATCAGATTTTGCTCCTGCAACTTTTTCAGTATGTGCCCAAAATCAAAGCCAAAAGGGAGAAAGAATTACTTTCAGTTGGAACTTCAACTTTTAGAGACCTTTCAAAACAATGTTTCAGGTGAAAGTAACTTCTAATTCCTAATCAACTTGTACACTGTAATAACCCCAGTTAGTCTTATTGACTGTATTGTCTTTGATTTCTGATTGCTTCTTTAGGTGACAAATTTAAAAAGCATTACACTTTATAAATATACATGCACCCATATACACACATTCTCCACAATATCTACATTAATATTTATGTTGCTTGCTCACTCTTCATACCTCATTATGTATTTATGTAACTAAATGTTAACATAAACCTAAATGTATGACATTTATTTATTATTTATCATGTATCTATATTATTACATTTATTTATAGTAAATGTTATTATGTTTAAAATAAATGCAGATAATAGTTTTATACTGAACATTAAGAGTAGAATGAAAAACAATTTCAATTTCCCAGACTAAAACCATTTCATCACGGAGTTTTGATCAGCTTTGTCAATGCCTTTAAAGCTGCTTCCAAAAAGCAGCTTAACTACATAATTATGACATTTAAAGCACAGAATAGAACGGATGAAGCACAGAAGACTATAAGACTATATAACTGCTACTGTTCATGATACTGCAGCATTATCAATCACTTCTTCCTCTCATCTGTGACCTTAGAAGATGGAGAGCAGAGAACAAAAAATGTTTTTTTCAAGAGATACTGCTGTCAGGATTTATGAATGGTGCCAGAAAGTGTGAACGGTTTCAGTCCAGATTTTGAAAAAGCCATACAAAATCACAGAGTAAAGACTGAACTGAAATCATATTCACTGGTTTCAGCATAAAATCCAAACAGAGCTATTGTCCCTGAATACCTCTGGGAAGTTGTACACTAGCAGACACCGTGCAATTACAGCACTCCTCGAACAAGAAGTGACACTGCATAGGCAGAGCCTATAGCTGCTCACGAGTCATGAGATCTGGGATATGGCAAGTCATATCAGCTTTGACATTTACTAGGGAATGAAATATCCACAGTCGGTTTTAAATCATGTTATTTGAGAATGCTCTTGTACTTAAAGCAAGTGAAAGGCAATTTTCAATTCCTTCTTCAAGCAGAAAATGACTCAATTGCTCACAAACCCTTCTTACAGTCCTCCTGCTGTTGCAAAGATAAAGTGATGCAACGTGAATTATGTCAAAATCAATTAAGGAACAGACAGCAGCTACTAAGAAGCAAATATTCTTCACTGAACAGTCCACTTCTCAGCCATTTGTTGTATATGTTATTCAAACACTAAGCTATTATTTGGAGATAACTTTCAAGTTCACATCCTATTATTTTGCATGTAGCCTTTGTAAAAGCATGGATGGTTGCTCCTTCAGTACTTTAATGATTTGTTTTCATGTGCTGGAATTGTTTCAAAACAAGCATGTAATCCACAAGTTTTCATCTCTGCAAGCAATGTCTGAATATTTGCCCTTTTATATTGACTCATTAGAGTTTGCAATGTCAGGAATTGGCAAGATAACAAAGAGAATGGCAGTGCTCCAGGTGGCAGAAGGCTATCATCCAAAAATGGAAGACAACATCCAAAGGATGATAGCCTTCTATCAAAGAAAAAAGGAAGGCAACATCCAAAATGACTGTCCATCTTCCTGAGAAAGCTGTAAGAAATAAGCTGATTTTCAACCTTTTCCAATTAAAGACTTTCTCCATAAGGAAGTCACTGCTAACGCCAAAGCAAATCCCACCTTCTTGTAAACACTTTTGTATTGAACAATTTAATCAGTTTCTACAGAGGATTAGAAAACAGTCAGTACAGACAAAACAGAATCACTGTTTAAAGGTTTTCTTGAAGTTATTTTCCTGGATAAACAAATCTCTGGTAAGAAGATACTGCACAAGTTTAAATCTCTGTCTCTCTGCAATTCAATTAAGTGGAATGTTTCCCCCCCTTTTAAGAGTACAGCTTAACCTCCTCTTCCTGCTGCCCTGTACCCTCTTAACAAGCAAACATTATAAACAGCCATTCTCCAGCAGTTAATTCTATCCCTTGTTGTATCACTTCTGTAATTTAATACTCATCGGTCTGTTCTGTTATTCTGCAAAACAAGATATCATTTCTCTAGGTTTGACTGACACATTCCCAACACACAAGGAATGCTCTAAGCAGTGCTGCACTAACTGATGAGATGCAGATCTGCAGTTTCATTTCCCTGGCCTTCTTTGCTGCTGCACTCCCACATTCACAGAAGTAACTCAGTTCTGCTCATCTCCTAGCAGGCAATGAGAACGATGTAAAAAAACAAACTATTGCAACTACACTGCCAGAGATTTACTTTTATATCTTAGTGTGACCTTTCAAAAGTACCACAAATTTCAAAATCATTAGAAGAAATTCTGTAACACTATAAAATGTAAATCAAATATGCAAACACATCAGGTGCTGCTATGCTAGGTCAGCAGACAGTTCAACTGATTTTGTGCCAAGGAGCAAAGAATGAAATCAGTACTCAGAGGTCAACTCTGTCACAGCAGTTCCAAAGCACGATACAGAATTACACCCATTTCACAGCTTAACTTAGTAAGCATTTGAGCAGCACTGTGGTTTAAGAAGAGATTAGAGAAGAAAACAGACACTGGAGAAACATACTTTGTCCACTCTCTGTATTCAGAAAATATGGTCCTAGGATAATTTAGGAGGCTTCTTCCCACTCTGATCCTTCCAGATGGCAGGTAGACAGGATACCTTATTTGTCTGTTCTGGGAACAAGGGAGGAGAAGAGCTGCAGTTGTATTGAACACTTCTAACTACTGGATGATAAGGAAAGCCCCTAGATACAGGCATGGCACCCTGGCAAGCATCCCAGACTTGCAAAGATGAGAATAAAGAAAGAGGCAGCAGACAGTACACCATGAGCAAAGTTTTTCCACACCCTCTGCTTAGAGTTGCTTTCCAGTCCAGCCTTCTTGGCTAGCATACAGGAAGGTATTCAATATACTCCTCAAGGTTGCATTCTGCTACATGCCTATAAAGATGCTTTAGTGTTTTTCGGCTAAGGTTTGAAAAGAAAAAACTTTCCATTTTTGAAAAGAAAAATTACTTGTAAGGATTAGATGCAGTTGTGATAAGGCATCACATTCAGAGCACATTATACTGACTCTGACTGACAGGATTGTTTTTTTTGTGAAGATAAGCAGATGTCGAAAGTGAACATGTGGAACAAAGGTTTAAGGTAAAACACAGCTTTACTGTTTTCCTTAAGTGTTAAATTATTCCTTTTCAAAGGCACAGAGCTAAACTTGTGTTAGAAAGGATTAAAATCAACACTTTACCTGTATAGGTGGCTCAATCATTATCCACGCAGGAAGCATCAAATTTGGGTTAAGAGGTTGGGTTCCTACTCGGAAATAAACACCACCACTGGTATCACATGCCCAAACATGCTGATTTCCACAGGCCAAGCTGATCAGCTTCACAGCACCTAACAATAAAGAGACTATTAGCAACCTGGCATTTTTCCTTTTACATTTCGTTAATAATAAGCACTTCCAATATTACTGCATATAATGAATAAAAAACAACAGGTAGTATACACGAGATACTTTGCTCTTAAATTAAAAAAGTAAGTATTTTAAGTCACAGGATACTGCTGCTTCTAAAGCATGCTAAGAATATGCTATTAAAATAAATTCAAGCAGGGAAAAAGTTCTGTAACAAATGTTATCAGTGTCTAGGTGAACCTTCACATGACCTAATGTGAACTTCTCTCCGTATCTGGCCATGCCTATGCATTCTTCACAGTGCTGATTTAGTCATACCTTCAGCAATGAACACTCCTAATGCTACCAGTAACAAGAGCACAGGGATTATACATCTCAGTGTTAACATGCCACTGTCACGTTTGTAAATAAAGGGGCTGATTTTCAAATGGGTTTACAGTCCTTGTACATATCTATTATTCACTGCATCCATGTCAGAAGTGCAACAGGTCTGTGCAGGTCAGCACAACGAAGACTAAGTTCCCAAATAAATAAGTTTCTCAATTATTATTTTTTTTTTTTGCATAACAAATCACACCCAGTCTTGTTATTCAAAGTTGGTAAAGATAGAACTGCTAGCTAAGAGCCAGTTGGAACTCTTTCACATTCCTATCAAAATAGCCATGTGATGCAATATATGTAAAATTTGATTTTATTTTTTTTGCCTTCCAACATTCAGACAACACAATGCCAAGCAATGAAAAACATGTTCCACAGAAAGAGAGACTCAATCTGTGCAGATACACTACAGAAAGAATGCTCTGGTCACACTCCAAACTAAAGACTCTAAAAATAGGCCTTGCTGGTTGATTGAACGTGCCAGCACCGCTTGGGATATCCCATTCTTGGTAACAGTTTTCTATTCTGTGATGTGAATCTGGAAAGAAATCCTTGTAAAGTGCATCACTCAAGGAGAGGGTATGATTTCATCCCACAAGTAGGAGTTTAAAGCACTTATTCTGCAGGAAGGCTTGCTGAGGGAAAGAACGGGCAATGATGGGACTACATAGTTTCTTTTAGCTAACTAAACTGTAAACATCTCATCAACCAAAGTTATTTAATTTTCTGAATCAAAGGAATTTGAATTAATTTGTCTCACCTCAGAATTCCCTTTCATTTTCCAGCTTCCTATTAAGGAATGGTATATCATACAAAACTATACAGAAAAACTCCTGTTGCTTCAGGTAAGAACATCCAGCACAACTTCCCACTGCAGGCAGAGGCTTGACATTCAGCAATGAAGCCAAGCTTTTATTTAAAACCTCACGATTCCTTGGAACAAAGTACAACTGCTAGCAATGGCTTTGCCACATAATGTCTCAGCTGTTGAAGCGTTCTGACCCAAACAAGCAGCACAGCACTCAGACATGGAATCACATATCACCTACTCGGCATAGCTGATTTATTTACGTCTACAGTATGATTTGATATTCAAAAACGCAGCCCTTATGTAAATGTTTTGGGGTTTCTCTCTCTTCCCACTTACTGTTTCTACATTAGGAGAAGGTTGTGCTAACCACATTCATCCGCTGTTTAGGAAAAAGTAGTGTGATTCAGAAACATTGTTTATAATTGAAACCTAAAGGTCATTCTACTGTGTTTAGAAACCTTGATAGAAGAGCCCAATCAAAATAATTTACTAGACAGCACTCCCAGCACATAGCTTAAAGGTAAGAGGTACTAATACTACTGAATACTTATATTTAAGTGCAACTGATGGCAACGTGATCATTTCCACAGAGAATTCTCAATTTCACTTTACAGCAACTTGCTCTATTTTTCTCCAATTTACAGTCGTAATGTTTCAGAAGTGAGAATAAACATACATTTGAACAACAGCAATAATTCTCTGGATTTCATCAGTCCCATTAGCACAATGTAAGTCTGGCTATGCAGCAGTGACCTACCACACGCAATTAAATGGAAAAAAAACAGGAAATTTTCTTCATACTTAATAATTAACCCACAGTGCCAAGTTAGGAAGTGTGTCTGAATTATTTCCTGGCCCCAGATTTCTACAATATCACCAGAGCATGCCACAGAGCTATCAGGAACAGCTGAATGTGATGGCTGAACCCCAGAACTGATGAAGTTAATACACCAAGTTTTACAGTCTGCTAGCACTGACTGCCTTTAAGAATGTTTTGAGATTTGCAGACCATATCAAGAAGCGATTATTTCAGTTTTGCAGCTATGATCTAAACTGCTTGAAAGCAATGGTATCTTGAGGAAGATTTCAATCTCTACTGAGCAAGACGAGAAGGACAGTACAGACAAACCAACCCCATAGGTCAGTGGAGACAAAAGGCATCAAGTATCACTCAAATTATGGAAAAATTAGTGATCTGGAACCCATTTGTCAGACCTGGAGAGTGTATTTTATGACTGGTAGATAAATTATTTTTAAAAGATGCTTTTAGAAAAGTTCTGCATGAAGTATACAAGAGAGAAAACTGCTTATTGGGATAATCATGAATACTAACATTAAAAAAGGAAAAAACAAGAAACAGTTTAATATTATACTGGTACACAGCCTCCCCTCCGTCAACATTCTCTTGAAATAGGAGTGCAGGTTAGCATAAAAAGGTATTCTAATAGTCAGATTGTCAAAGAAATAAATCCAATTAGAATACGGCTGGTGAAGCTGGGAAGTGGCCAGATTAACTCCGGGAAGATACTTTAATGATCAAAATGTACTCAGCCAACCTTGCTCCTATTTCTAACCAAATAAAAAGGGCAGTTAACCAGTAGCACATTCCTGACATTATGCTGAATCATGAGATCACTATCAACTCAAAACATAAGAGTGTCATCAACTGTATCACAAATGAATGATGCAACTCTTACAGCATAGTCTTTCCTTACTGAGATCCCAATGAAGCTTTAGTCACTGTTAAGAACATATTCACCCACAAAATGCAGGGCTTCAAGAATGGAACTGGTCAGGGCCATGTGATTATGGTTACACTGCTTGTAGTACAGGAACTAGTTAAAGCTGCTGGTACATCTGCACAGCACTGCATCAGGCTGAGTGGAGTCAAACTGTAAGCAGCACAAAAAAGTACCTTGCAAACAGTGAACACGGTTTGAAAGCAGTCGCCAGTTGGTCATCACATCTTACAGCCCTCTGCTGCAAAGCAGTACTTTTAATGTAAAGGAGTGTTTAATCCAATGTAACAATTCCGATCAATAAAAGAAAGTCACACCTGAAAGACAACACTCCCTTCTAACAGTTAGTGGTCTACTCAATAAAAATGTCATACCTAGTTGAGAGAGATCGAGTTTTGTCCAGTACATCCCTGTTGGACAGCTGGATGAAAGTGTTCTGATAAATATCTGCCCAAGACTATCCAAACCCCAAATGGCATCCTGGCAGGCAGAGTAGTGCACCATTTCAGTCTCTGATGGCAGCTGCACCGTAGAAGGACGAAACTGAGGACTCTGATCTCTGACACAAAACAGATCCTTGTTGCTTTGGCACAGCCACAGAAAGCTTCCTACGGTAAGGAGATTTCTGTTATTAAAATCTACTCTGAGAAAGCTAATGCTTCCTCTGAAAATCACCTGTACATCTGAAGACAAAAATTAAGATCTTAATCTAAGATTTTCAAGCACAAAAAATATCCTAAGTGCTTATTTAGGCACTTAAATATCCCCCCCCTTACAAGTGATCTCACTTGAAAAATCTTCCCATGTGAAGAAACTACTAATGCACTGTTTTCCCTTATTCTTTTGTTCTTGCTTTCTTGATAATTGCTTTTGAAAAGCCAGCATACATTCCCAGCTGTATACCATACATTTTCGCCAGTAAAGTCAAGTGTATTTATTTGCAATTACTAGCAATTACATAATCCAACAGTAGAATTCCTTCACATTAGTGCTACAGCTTTACCCATAACACGTGCAACTCTGCTGCAACAACTGCATGGACAGGAAAAGTAGCTGGTTAGTACAGGCACTGCAGCAAAGCATGCTCCAGGATTTCACATTACAAATTCTGGCAGCACATGCTGCAGCAAGCTAGAAAGTTACTGTTCCTAAAGCACTACCCATATCCTGTAGAACGTCACTGCACCAAATTCAGAATACTACTTTTTATCTTGACTAGTTTTACAGATCTGTTCCTACCTTACGTCAAACATTTTCAATCCCAGCATACCAAAAAGGCAACCAAAACCTGAGGTAACTCAGTATATTTAATTTCTTACACCATCAATTTCACTCTGTTTGAAGTCAGACATTACATGACTGCACTGTTGATTCACTAACCTTCTTTAGATGAAGCTGGGGAAGCCAATGCAAAAATCCATTTTGTGGCTGAAGCAGTACCACGAGGTACAATGTTATTCCAGTAAGTGCCTGAAAGGAAAGAACAGAGTAATCAGTATGAAAGTTAATTTTCTGTTAGTATTCAAACATCTAGACACGATTTACTACACCAATCTTTCAGTAGCTGTTTTTCAGGAAGAAAATACCCCCAACACGTATATACACTTAAATGCATGCTCATACAGAACTTGGATTCAGGAAAGGAAAAGGGAGATTAATGGTCTTAAACAGGAGACCAAATGGACAATGAGTTTAAATAAACATTAAGAATAGGCATATACTACTGTCTATCTAATAAAAAATGTACTAAATGTTCTATTTGGAGAAATATATTTAGAAAAATAAAGCAATTCCTCCATTACTGCTTTAACACCATAGTATTACAGTTCTGTATTGTCACAATGATCCTGAACTATGACCCACTGTGCCTACATGTAACAGGAACAGTAGCATAAGACTGCCTTCTCGACCAAGAAAAAAGACAAACACAGGTACTAAAAGGAGTAACCTGTGTACAGTCTGCTTCTGTACAATGAATTTGTCATGAAAAATATTTTCCTTCAGATGGGAAAGCATTCAGACCATCTGCTAAAGAATCATTAGCTTTGTTAAAGCTGCCCTGACTCACCATGGATTATTCTTGTGGCGATCAAACTGTAGTTTAGTTACTTTATCCTGTTTATTTTTCTTAATTTGGAAATATTAGACTCAAATCACACCAACCTATTAAGTTTCCCTTTGCCACATGGAATTCATTTTTGCCTGAAGAGATCCAGACTCCGCTGCCGTTAACTCCAAGGAGGCTGGGTTGACACTGAAGCTGCTGTGACCAAAATGCCATTCGAAGTTTGTCAGCCACTTTCTCAACAGGTGCCTGAGCTGCTGTTGCCACAGAATGCGTGGCCTGGATTATGGTCTGGAACAGGCTGCACTGGTCAAACACTACATAATCAGTGATGCTTACCTGGAAAATAAAAAAAAAAAAAAAAAGCATTATTGATGACTAAGTTTTGGGGTGAATGGTAGAATATTTCATCGATTTATCAAATATTCCTTTTTTTGAATTTGTTTTACATACAGGAAATCCATAACAAGTTTAGAAGGCTTCTAAGTGTTGGAAGAGAAAAAAAAAGTATGATACATTCTGATGAAGAAAGTCTTGATAATAAACCACAACCCCCTCCTTCCTAACAATCCACTTTAAATTCTGCATTTTAAGAAAGCCCTTTATTTCGGGATGACTGAACATTTTCTCCCCTCCAACTAAAAACATGCTGAACCCTGCAAATTAAGAGGCAGAATTCCAATTTACCAAAAGGAAGCTAGAAATCTGCATAGCGTAGCAATTTAAATCATGTGCAAAAGCCTGGTAGGAGGAGGTCTAAATGACCAATCGCATAAGTTCTATCGGACAATTAGGATGACAATGGTCTGGATGCTCCTAGAAAGGAAGGAGAGCACAAGAAGAAAAGCAGTCGGTGATAAGGTAGGTATCAAGCTACACGTAGCATTGATACAATTTGGCAGATCATTTCTTGTATTCTTGAAAGCTACTGTGACACTGCTCTGGATGACCACGGGATATTTGTTTTCCCCTTTTCTCTAACATGAGAAGGGATTTCAGCCATAGTCATCCTGATGTTTTATTACAGTGAATGAAGAATGCTACTATTTCTTATACAGTTTGTAAAGTTTTATGCTTAGAAACTTGTGAGAAAACAAATAAACTTTGGGATTCAAGTGAAAGCAAAACTAAAAAATAAAATAAATAAATGCCTACTTGCCACCAATGGCTGTCATCTCCTTGGGGTTTCTTTGAAACTATACCAGTTCTGAACCACAGATTTCCATGGATATCCAAAGCCCATAACGTCTGTTGATCTCCAAGGGTTATACACACTGGTTCCAAAGCTTGCATTTCACTAGAAATGCAGATCAGAAGAAAATTAAAAAAACCCTGCTTTGAATTTAGGCTTATGGCATTTTCAGGAAGCTGCCAACAGCAGTTCAAACTGTTAAAGCTCAAAAATACATTTCAAATTTTCAGTTATTATTATGCAAACCAGTAGTGGTTATCACAAGTAAAAACCATTCAACAACAAAACACAAGTCCTACAAAGACCATTGAAGATTTGAAGCCCCGAAACATAACAATAAGACAAAAACTAATTTGTTCAGTAAGTAATAAATAAACAGCTTAAGTTGCTGGTAGATCACCTCCATGAAGACATCCCCTTCAATTTCCTCACCCCACTCAGAGACCAATATTAGCAGTTCAGGCACCATAAACGGAAAAATAAACATAGCTACACAGCAGCGATAAATACTGAGTTGGACTATAAGTTTTCTGTAAAATAAATCATTTTTAAGCTCAGAAGGTCAACAGTATCAGATAGATGATCTTATCAGGCATTCAAAAAGTAGCCAACAATGCTATTTCTTTCTGAGAACATTCCTTGAGAACTTAAAAACAAATACAAATTGCTTTCTGCTATTTTATTACAAAGCAGAACATTAAGTATACGTAAGTTGTAGGTCAAGGAAATGTTTTCTTTAAGTAAACTGACTAAATGATATGCAAATTTCAGGCCTGAACAAGACTTATCCTTCAGTCCCTTCAAGAAGAGTCAAATACCAAACTGGGAGGTAACAAGTTGGAACTTCGCAACAGGATATTCAGGAGGAACTAAAATCATATGACTGCAAGAACTGGAATTTCTTCCTATACTCGCTTCATGCAGATGTTACAAGAGACTGCATTCCTGACTCTCAAAGCCAGCAGTAAACACTTGGTGCTTCTAACTTTATCACAAACTACCTACTATGAACACAGGATCAACTAGAAAGCTAAATAACAATTACCCAGAATATCTTCAAAAACTCTGTGACTGGAAAGTAGAGATGTGGGCGAATAACCAAGAAAATATGGAGATTTAGCCTCAAAAAAAAAATACAAAAAAACCACTCATATCTAGAGAGTACATTAAAGCCATTAGAGCACAGATTAAAGAAATAGTACTTAATCAAAGAAGTCATATTATCATACATTATTAAGAGTCTTTTAAAGCATTGTTCTCACTTTCCTAAAGTTGCTTTTAACTCCATTACTTCTGTTCACAGTGATTTCTTTCACTACATAACAGCCACTCATCAGACAGAAAAACACTCTGGATATGTCTGAACAAAGATGGAAAGGAGATAGCACAGGTATATACAGACACATAATATCCACACACTATCCACAGAGGCTCAGGTAACAAGTTTGCAAACATCAAGGAGATCTAACACCAAAACAACTTGCTTCATTCTGGTTATGAAACTGTCCTGCTACAGTGTCATTACCTGACAATATCACTCTTCCACTGCTCTCCTTCAGGACAAAAGCTGCGCACTCCCTCCCGGTAGAGCAGGGCCCGTTGCTCACTCAGTGCCCACACAACATTATTTCTGGATGTAACCTGCGATAGTGGATAAGGGCAATCAACCTTTACTGCTCTGGCACAAGGACGATCCACACTGAGGCCTAGAAATCAGAAAAGGAGGACTGCTTTACAAACTTGGACTTCTTGCAACTGAAAGAGAAAAAGCTACTAACAGGAAAAAAAAAAAAAAAGTTTGGGGAAAATATATCTGATGTTAATCATTGTCTTGACAGTCCATGCTTTTAATGAACTATTAATCACTTCTTCTAACACAGCTGCATTTATATTTTAAGAAAATAATGCAGCAGAGCCTAAGTCCTGCACCATCATTTCTGTCCCTTTTCTCCCTCTAGCGTCGGTGTCAGGGATCCCCATTGACAAAATGCATTAGACTTTAAAGAAGCACTAAAGACAGCAATGAAAGAATTTTTGTCCCAGACACATCGAGAAAAAAACCTGATCCAGATAGAGGCAGCTGAACAATTACAGAAGAGCATAACATGGCAGGTAGTACTGAAAGATACTGAAAGGCTCTGGTAGATTACAGGCAGTTTACATCTTTAATCCTCTAACCTGGAGGAACATGCATCTTCACAATCATACTGAACACTGATTTACACACCATAACAGATAAAGCTTTTGGTTAATTTTCTCATGCTTCTAAAGCAAGTAGCAGACCATGGAGCAGACCGTCCTGAAGGCCATACCAAGGCACACGGAAAATAAAGATGAGGTAATTGGTGGCAACCAACATAGCTTCACCAAGAGCAAATTGTGCTTGACAAACTCGGTGGTCTTTTATGATAGTTACAGCATCAGAAGGTAAAGAGCAAATGATGTCATCTACCTGGACTCGTGCAAAGCATTTGATACTGACCCACATGACATCCTCGTTGGAGAAAAATTAACTTGCTGGATGGACCACTTGCTGGATAGTCACACTCAGTTGTGGTCAACAGCTCAATGTCTAAGTGGAGACCAGTGAAAAGTGGTGTTTCTCAAGGACTGGTGCAGGGACGAAGATGTTATTTAACATCTTTGCAGGTGACATAGTGGGATTGAAGTGTACTCTCAGCAAGTTTGCAGATGACACCAAGCTGAGTGGTGCAGTTGACATGCCAGAGGGAAGGGATGCCATCCATAGGGACCTGGACAGACTGGAGAGGTGGGCCCACACCAACCTCATGAACCTCAACACAGACAAGTGCAAAGCCCTTCACCTGGGTCAGGGCAATTCCAAGTACAAATACAGGCTGGGTGGAGAATGGTTCGAGAGCAGCCCTGAGGGGAAGGATTTGGAGGTGCTGGTTGATTGAAAAGACTCAACATGAGCTAGGAATGTGTGCTTGCAGCCCAGAAGGCCAACCATATTCTGGGTTGCAGCAAGAAAAGCATGATCAGCAGCCTGAGGGAGGTGATTCTGCCCCTCTACTCTGTTCTCATGAGATCCCACCTGGGGTACTGCATCCAGTCCTGGGGCTCCCAATACAAGAAGGACATGGAGCTGCTAGAGAGGGTCCAGAGGAGAGCCACTAAGATCATCAGAGGGCTGGAACACCTCCCCTGTGGGGACAGGCTGAGGGTTGGGGCTCTTTGGCCTAGAGAAGAGAAGGTTCCAGGGGGACCTTCTAGCAGCCTTCCAGTACCTGAAAGGGGTCTAAAGGATAGCAAGGGGCAGACTTTTTATAAGGGCATATAGCAGCAGGACAAAGAGAAACAGTTTTAAACTGGAAGAATGTATACTTAAGGCTAGATATTAGGAAGAAATTAGTTACTGTGAGGGTGGTGAGACACTGGAACAGGTTGCCTATATTGGTTGCGGAAGGAGTTCAGGGTCAGGCTGGATGGGGCCTTGAGCACTCTGGTCTAGTGAGAGGTATCCCTGCCTATAGCAGGAGGATCAGAGCCAGGTGATCTTGAAGGACCCTTCCAATCCAAAACGTTCTATGACTACGAAGTAGGAATATACTCATCTCTACGGTATTTTAGAATGACAAGAAGACAACTGCTAAGCTCTAACAACTATTCCCAGAGATTTGGAGTGTAGGGAATGAAGAGATGCTAAAGAAGCAACTATCATCACTGTTTGCTTCACGTTAACAAGACATATACTGAGAATTTATTTTTGGCGATGACAAATTCAGAAGCCCAAGAATAGCAGAATGCAAGCTGATTTAATCAAACCAATCTCTCACAGGGAAGAAAAAATATTGATTTAAACCTCCACAGCACCCTGTGTGACTAGCATCAAGTTCACCCTCTATCATTGCTAGCCATGCTTACTGGCAACATACACATGACCTTGGGCATGCCACTTGGTTTCTCTCTAACTAACAAGCGTATTAAAAGAAAATAATTTAAGAGCAGAACGTATTTGAAATAATGCTATTCAATTTTCTTGACTATAAAGAATTTCTATATTACACTACACCAAGTAGATCTACAAGAGAACCTAGAAAACAAAAGCTAAATGAAAGATAAAGAATTTTGACAGCCACTTAGAAATATTGCTGTGTTAATATCTTTCACTGTTTTTCATTTATTCATCACCCTTTTACTTCTACAGTAATTCCTTCAGCACATTATTTGTGATTTTCTTTTTTCTTTTTTTAAACAACTCAGTTCTCTGCAAATTCTTCTTGCCCAAACATTATCCTAGAAATGTACTTCTCTCTAGCTGCACGTATCTAGCCTGAATGCTCTCTGTAGAAGAGGATACATTTGGAAGATGTTTTACTTGTTGAAGCAGATAAATCTAAGGCTATTGCTTCAAAGCTGCTACTGCTCTATCCCCATCTCTGATCCTTGCCTCACTCATATCCAGTGAGGAAGCAGCTGTAGACAGCTGCTCCTTAGCCCTTTCCATTTCTCCACAGACCACTTCCCAAAACTTCTGAATCCATTCATGGTCTTCCATCTCACACCACCATTCTTTCATTATCAAGTAGTATATTTTACCTCCAACAGATTATTCTTTTCAAAACAAACAGCTTCTGCTTTCACTTATACTGTCTCCTACACTTGAATTTCTTGTCAACATCCATACACTGTCTAATTTTATCTCAAACTAAAAACTGTCCTACTTAAAACTTTATTAAAATCCTTCAAGCGATCAAACATAATCCACTCAAGGGTCACTTTTTTAGTGTACCATGCTTAACACAAAACAAGTGGGAATGAACTGGCTTCCCAGTATCCCCACTTGAATACAAAGAGCAATTGTTTCTAAAGATTTCTCAAGATGAAAAAGTTTTTCTATGCTCTGGCTGTGAACAAAAGTTCAAAACCAATTGCAATCATTTAATAGACTTGAGCTCTAGAATTTTAGCCTGCAAAAATCAAAAGGCTACAATTAATTCAGGTTACCTGTTTGTAGATACAGATCTCCATTTGTTCTGATAATCCAGGCAGTGTCATCACTTAAGGCTACAAATACTGCCTGAGGTAAAGCCTCATACCAGTGGCGTTTTCCTTTTATAGTTACTTTTCCACAAGCAAATGCTTTATTAGTTTTCTGTTCGATCTTCCAGAGAAGAGCCCCTGTACAAGGAATAAAAAGAGAGAACACAGTTATCACTTGACAATTACCATAACAGATGCTGACTTGTCCTACCTACACATTAACTAATGCACAGGAAAAACAAGAACTACTGAACTAAAATACAAGATATAAAAACCCTTACAATTTCTTTTTAAAGGCAAGAACAGAATCAGTAGCCAACTCTCCAGAAATTTCTGAACTGCATTTATCATTAGACTCCATATGATTTTTAAAAGCTTAACTGCAAATCACTTCTTAGTTATACACACTGAAAACTAACAACCAAAACTTTGCATCAGGATAAAATGTGTCCACTATCAAGAGACTTACGCTCACATCTTGCCTCCCTGCTAGTTTTCCTGTGAATATTAGCAATCTTCATGGGCTCAAGAAAACATTGGGTATGTTCCTGGAACTGAGGGGATAATAAATTCACAGAAACGGCTAGGCCACCACAAAATGAGCACTTTTGGTGATGGGTGAATGGTTGGACTGGACGACCTTACAGGTCTTTTCCAACCTTGGTGATTCTGTGATTCTGTAACTGCAATCTAAAACTACTCAGGGCAAATGTCAGACATGCTAGCCCAAATTCTTACCTGCAGGTATCTGCCTTTGTCTAGTTTCAAAGGCATGACACTGAGCTAGATGAATCTATACTCTGATCTAATACAGCCACTCTTGTACTTTTTTGTTCAGAACAAAACTCAACTACAGATCCAAAGATAAAACCCTTCTTCTTAAACCAGACAGCAGATCTTCTACACAAAGCAAAGACTGATCTGCTTTTAGAGGTGACAGATGAAGAAAAGTAGTGGCAGAGCAGGAAGACTGAAGTTCAGAAAATAGCAGAGAAACTTCTATTTTCACACCAACTCTGAAGCAATCTGAACAGCTAAAAGTGACGCAAGTTCATCATCAAAGACATTGTTTTTTAATCCAACATAATTCTCACAAACAGCCAGAATGAATCCATACACAAATGGACCAAAAATTAAAACTTCGAAAGAAAAAAAAACACTCAAGAAAAACAGACAAAAGGCACACATAAAAAGAATTTTGTGTTTACAGCAACAAAAAGACAGACCTATAAATTTGGGAACTATAAGCAGTTCTATATCAAAAAACAAAAAGAGGACGTCTTGATTTGTCTACACCTAATGCTGAACTACTGCTTGCGTAGTTCACTTTACTGAGAAAGCCACACACTCCCAGAAACACAATGTGGACTTGTAAGAACACAGTCACCTAAATTAATTTGGTACATGGTATTGAAGATGCAGTCGAGTCCTCTGAGTTTTTATTCATCTAATCAAATAACACATATTAAGAAAAAAAATTAGAAAAGCAAAGGGAATGCAAAATTCTATTAAAGTTTTGCATATATGAGGTTACAGTGAAGTAGAAACCAACCAACCTGAAGGGGAAACCGCCACCTGCTGGACTCCATCTTCAAACTTCTGCCACCGCAGCCCAGCAGCTGGAAGAGCACTGCAATACAGGCTGCCTCTGTAGTCCAGGCACCAAATATACTTCTCTGAGACAGCCAGGCTCAGGATGCCATAACCAGGGCCAGAGTAACCCATCCAGCTCTCTGCAAACTGAAAACTGTAGAGTCAGCACAGTGGCAGATGTCTCCGAACTGCGCAAGAAAATGGCTGTATGAGCTCAAGCAGATGCCATACTCTTGATTTAAACAGATGCTAAACTTACAGTTCTTATGTACCTTAATCAATAAATGCCTCTGGTAAAACAAAACTACATGAGTCATTGTTTCCTAACACGCAACGTACTGCAAACTGAAAATCCTAGAACAAAAACTAAAGCAGAAAGAAAACTAGTTGCTGTCATAGGCATGCGACCTATACTGTAAGCACCTATACAGCATTTCTAAATGCTGCAGAATATGACAGCCCAAAATTTAAAAAAAAAAAAATAAGTAAAAGAAAACAAAAGTTTCTATACTTAGGACTGCAGCTATGACTAAACAGGATGCTATCAACTTAAAACTCAACATTTCTCAACAAGTATTCGGTCAATCTCAACACATGGAGCAACTAAAACCTCTGCTAAAACTCCTTGTGTTTTTTTTCTTTGCAATTTTACAGATTTTCCAGTTAATCTTAGTACTTCTATAATCTATGCAAATATTCCTTCTTCTGACTATATTTAAGCCATAAAATAACAATTACGGAAAGTGGAATAACAGGAAAAGAAAAAGCACCAACATTAAAATAGCATTAACTGCTGCCTGTGACACAAAGAAAGATTAATCATTATTCTCAGTATTTGCAGGCAAAATGCATCTTAAGCAGATGCCATCCATGAAAGATAGCCAGTATTAATTCCTTGCAAAGTTCATGCAAGTTTGGAGCAATATCTTGCAGGATTTGGACTACTGGAGACCCGACAAAGAGCAGCCTTTAATTAAGCATGACTACTTTTCACTCTTCAACTCTTTTTGACAGAAATTTTCTTAGAGTTGGAAATCATAATAATGTTTATGCAGACAGCACATCCTCCCCAGCTTGTAAGGACTCATCAACCATCCTGAAGTCTGAGACACCAGATTTTCTAAGAATCGCGACACATATTGCTGCTTTGGTTTTATGTTCTACTGGTTGAACTAAGTAAAAATAAAACTGCCTCCCTAAAGATGTAAAGAACAGTCATCACATGCAAGTGTGCTGTTTTATTTTCTTCAAAACGTTGAGATTTGAAGTATTCTTAACTAAATTGAAAACATATACCTGATCAGATTTTAACAGCACCACTTCATCTAGGCTTATCCTGGCCATATCCTGGGAACCAGGCTCAGCACCAACTTCAGGCACACTAGCCTCTGAGGATGAATATGGTAATCCATGTCCATAAATATCCTCTTCATCACTGGAGGTAGATTCCTCCTCTGCCTTACTTTCATGAGTGTTTGTTACCCATTCAGTAGTGCTAGTACTAGATTTAGCTTTGATTACACTTTCAAAATTCCATCCAGAAATAGAACTATGGTCTGAATCAACACCTTCAGAGATGTCAAAGTGGGGAACAGAAGGATCTGACAGAGTACTGACTATTACAGAATGCTGCTGTTGGTCTTCCCTACCAGTTTCATCACATTCATTCAGCATCAGTGACGTCTGCACATCACATACACTGCTACATTCCAAAAGTGTTTGGTCTGGCTCTTCAAAACAGTTTTCATCATCCTGCAGCTTCATTTTATCTACATTTTCACTTATTTCACACAATGTACTAAAATCCTGTTCTTCTTGGCCTAGCTTTCCAAGACAGCACTCACTGCTTGAAGAAAGCACACAATGGTTATTTTCAGTAACAACAGTGCTTGTTAAGTCTTCTGTGAGGGTGAGAGGAGAGACAGATGTCAAAGTATCTATAATTGTCGATGTACCCATGCCACTGTCACTGCTGGGAAGTTTCAGTAAGTCAACCATATCTCCGTTTTCTTCATTAATTAGTACAGTTGCAGACTCAGGAGACTGTAAGACACTAAATGTTTCTGAACCATTATCTTCCTGCAAGATGGTATTGGACTCCACACTGAACATGCTTTCCTGATCCGGAGACCCAGTACTCAAATGATCAATGCTTCCACTCATGAGGCTGGATGTCATGGAGAAAGAATCTGCATTCACTGAATGCGGACTATCACCAGAAAGCTGACGCTCATAACTTGGTGTACTTTCCAGAGAGATGTGGTTTCTCTTGATCCCACTTTCTGTTCTCACAAAAAGAAAAAAAAAAAAAAAAAAAAAAAAGGGGG
>VXAB01002804.1:235148-263672 GCA_013399175.1 Odontophorus gujanensis | reverse complement strand
AAAAAAAAAAAAAAAAAAGGGGGAAGGGGAGAGGAGGGGGATGAGTCATATTAATAAGATTTAATTAAGATTTTTTTTATTGGTGCTAAGAATAGAATTAAATCTACATTCTGACATGCTGATTATTTTTTCTGCTTGAATACTAAATGACACATATAAAACCAAAGAAAACTGAATAACTAAATACTTTAAAATAACAACAGCAGCGTAAAAAACTCTTAGAATATTCTAAGTATTTGCACTGTTATAACAAACTAAAAAAGAATGGCTCAGAAATTGTGTCAAATACTTTAGGATGAATAGGTATTACACAATTCCAACAAAACTCAGAATAGAATCCCACTGTATATTACCAACAATTGTATCTTACAACATTAAGCATGCTTACATAAAGCAAAACAAACTTAAAGGAATAAAACAATCAGATCTGAAAAGAAAGGTATCATCAAGGTATTGATTTCAAAGCAGGCATTCACCTTAAAAGATAAAAGGCCCACCACAATTACTCCAAATATGTCAGTCTTAGTTATGTGACGATACAACAAAGTACATCGAGAATGCTCTCACGTGAGATGTACCAGACATGACACATTCTAATAATGACCAGTGGCAGGCAACGCTCTGCTAGGCTTACCTTGTTTCTTCTTCTTTTTCTTTTTCACTTTTATTGGTTTTACAATGAGTTCCTGATCAAAGTCTTCAGAGCTGATGGTGCTGAACCGCTGTGAAGAAAGGTGACATTCCCTCTGAGCTTCTGAAAGTTGGTCTGCACATATCATAAAACTAGAGCCACTGTCCACAGAATTTACTGAACTGCTCCTGCTTCTTGATTCACTTGCTACAGAGCAGCCCCTTTTTCTCGTTTCACTGCTCAAGTCTCCCACTCTATCAAAGCTCTTTTCCAATAGTGTTGGAGTTTCCAGATCATCTTTCACTAAAGAGTCTCTTTTATCACCAACAACTGAAGGAGAAGTAACTATTTTTTTATCTGTTTCCACTGAAGGGCTAGATGATGCAGATGCAACTACTGATACTGGGGTCAGCACATGAGGGCTCATATCTGTTGAAGGATTCAGCAGTTTTGAATTCCCATCTGGAACTGACCAAAAGAAAAATAAAGGTTTAAACACTAGGGTGTCAACTGAGTTGGAGAGTGCTCCCATACATATACAGTGCAAATTTCATGCAAGTAAATCTATATAAAATTATTTTAGAAACGTCAATCCTCCAAAGTCTCCATCAAAGCTTTATTAGAAAATTCTGCTTTTATGTTCACATAAAGAGAATGGTTACAGGTCTTTAGTGTGGAAGACCCAACTGTGTCATGTGCTGAAGTACCATCATGTATTTTCAACTTCTTCAAACACTCAGTAAATTTATTTTTATTTTGCCCGAGACAATAACAACAAACACCAACAAAAAATATCCACCAAGACCAAGGAAAATTGACCTGACAAATCATTGTGGTAATTAGAAGAAAATACATTTTAAGATCACTTCTTCCCAGCTATGCTTGGTAGTTAAGATTAAAATAGTAAACACACTCTAGAAGTTTGTGAGTATTGAACAACTTAAATGACCAAAGCTATAACTAAGCACGAGGATAAAACTAAGTCCTCTAGCATCTCTAACACCCAACAGAAATTCACAGCCCATTTGCTAGTTTTTTGCTGCTAGACAGCTGAGGCTGTGATTTTTAAATACATAAGTAATCCTTCTGTGAGTTTAACGTGCTGGATAAATAATGGCATCTACAATTTTTTTTATGAGAAGAAATCAGCCAGCATCATCATTAAGAAAGTATTACTAATCTCTTTTACAGAGTTCTGGGAACACAGATGCTAAACTCAAATAAGAAAACAAGGCCTCAAGTTATTTTTGGAGATTTAGTGAATATTCTTTGGGTGTTTTGCCAGTTCCTTGTTATTCATTGCTGAGAAGGCTGAGATTTCTTCTGGAACACAAGTGACAACAGGTGGCACAAATCATCCCACACAACTATTGCCAACCCAAACAATTGAGATTGACCAGAGGAAGGTAATCATGATCATGAATGCACATTGCTCTAGCAACACTGTTAAGAATAAAGATGCGTGGCAAGGATAATACTGATCTACTCTCAAAAAAATATACAATTATAATTAATTTCCTAATGCCTCCACTCTTGCAGACAAAAGTGACATAGATCAACAGATAAATCAGAGCTCCAAATACAGTGTTAAAAAAGATAAGCAATTCCAGAGAAACTAGTATGTTGGTGGGTTCTCTTCCCCAGTATGTAAAAAAAATAACTTAAAACCAACTACAAAGGTATGATAGACATCATGTTCCACAAGGCACATACTCAAGTTAGCTATGTTATACAAACCTAGTGATGACAGTCCTTCAGGTCTACTTGAAATTCTTATTATGTCTCTATCTCCCTTTAAAAGAAAAATCTCATTGCTGGTGCAGGACACAGACACAATATCACCATATCCTTCCAATCCACCAATCAAAGCCTGTAAGGAGTCACCAAATACAGAAATAATTGGCATCAGATTAACCCACTATTTGGACAAGATTAGGCTCTTAACAAATAGTGCACTGAGATGTAATTGACACAGATAGTTAGAGGATAAGGATGTTAACAAAAAGAAAATAGAAAAAAGAAACAAGAAAGCACATTGCAAACCCTGATGTAGTTCAATTTTTGTAGTGATTTCCATTCTATCTAATACCATGAGTCTAATCACTTCTCTGTCTCCACTAGGAGTAATCCATTACTTCACTAATACACAATCTGGCAGCAAAAAAACCCCGAAGTCCTAATGTTTGATATCATTCATACAAAAAGATACTAGCTTGCATTCATTTTCACAACACTTTTAAGACAAAATAGCTAGCAGCTTTTTCTATAAGAAATAAAATCTAATGACTAGTTTCAGGTATATCTTCAAGGCATAAAGTTTCTATCAGCATGAATTACATTTTATATTTATATACGGTTTTCTAATTATTTAAATTGATTACAAAGTTAATATCTGGACTGAAAGCTTTAAATATTTCTGTTATATTTAATATATTAATATTGCTTGTGATAATTTGGAGAGGGAGAAAACGTTTTTATATTTCAATACAAGTTTAAATCATAGAAGTGTGAGGATAACCTGAGGAGTCTCTCAACACAGCATGAGAAAAAAACAAGAAACAGAATATGTACCCATAAAATTCATCTACCTGGTTCACAGTGTCTAATAAATAGATGCTGTATTCATTCCAGGTCAGCACCCATCCTTCTTGGAAAAAGCAAGAAACAAGCCCAAGGTGTTTCTCTGGGGAGCTATAACTTCCTCTGTCGGGTGGTTCCAAACGAGGATATAATTCAAAAGTTTTTATTCCTCCAGCAAATAAATCTTTCAATATGAATGTGGCCTGAACAGTTCCGTGAACATCAGATTTCCAGAGACGAAGCCCAGGTCTGGCAGCAAATAGTGTCAGGTCAGTCTGTTTACAGAGGCCAGGTATAAAACATGCTCCAAATTTGCCACTGCTAAAAAATGTAAAACAATAATGTATTTAAAAAGCTATATATACAACACAGAAGCAAACGTTAAAACTAATATCATACATTTACAACTGCAGGTTATCAACACTAAAAATGTTCTTCAATTGAAGTATTCCATCAAACATCTGAAATACATATTAGGCAAGAACTCTACTTCCAAATAACACGGTTCTTCTGTCAGCTTCAGGTGTCAGACATCACATCTTGTTACTAAAGTTAAACTACCCCTTGCAACACAACCCACAGCCCTAACACCACTCTGTCCATCCTAGAAAGATCCTACCCTGCAGCCAGCCTTCTCCTAGTGCTGATTGAAAACAAGTGAACTACCACTAAAGAAAACTAAGAAACTGACAACCTCTATTTGCAAGGAGCAGATCTCAGCTGTTAAAATCTGTGTTCTTTGCACATAAAAATACTATCACTGAACAAGTAAAAAAAGTAAGGGAGTCCTTAGTGTTCATATTATTATCTGTATGTCTGAAGCGTACATTACAAACCCTCCCTCAGGAGTCAATTCCCAATACTTCCAGATACAGTCAGTCACACCAATCCAACTCTGAGTACCCTCTTCCTTCATAACCCACAATTACAGAATGAAAGATGCCAAGAAGTCATACAAGAAGTTCCCAGCCTTAAGTGGCTCCTCACACATTCTCTTTTCATTCACTTTGGGGTGTTGAAAAAAAAAATAAATTAAGACTCTGACTGCAAGAGATAATACATCATCTATGAAATAGATTGCTGTTCACAATGGTCGCTCACCCCAAGCCTCAGTGAAGAATGAGGGACTGCAAAGTTTAACAGTGCTTTCAGTTTAAACAAGAAAACACCTTTAATAATTTCTGCATCGCAAACAAAAAGATTGTAACACATTTACAACCAGCTTTCTAAGTAAGCAGAATTGTCATTTCATGTTTGAGCATACATGGTTACTCTAACTGCATTTTTTGTAAGTGGACTGCTCTGTTCTATTAATTTCACTGCTTAGGTCACCCTTTCTATAATCCATCCTGAAAAGCTAGAATTAACTGATGTGCCTGCATCAAGATTTTATGAGGGTTACTTTTTCCTGGGCTGTGTTCCAACTTGCTTGACAGATTTCTCTTCCGTGTAAAAAAGTATGGTTCGTTGTAAAGTAGAGACAAGCAGCACTTTCTGGTTGTAATCCAACTGCACAATCGAAGATGGTTCTTCTAACACGAGGCTGGAGTTGCAAACACCCTTTTAAAGATGCATGAAATTGGTTAACAGTCAAACTTTCTAAAAACATGCAATAATAATTAACACTTTAAAGAAAAGAATATGCTCAAAAATGTTAAAACAAGCCAAAAAACAACCTTGGGACCACTGTTCCATCGTGTTCACTTACTGAACACAAAGTTACTTTATGCAGACAAGGGAGCTGTTAGATAGCATGTGACCGCTGCTCTACACAATGAAATTCAATTTCCCTGGGAATATAATTAGCATATTTCATTCAAACTCCAGAGAAACACTCAAATATGTATTCTCTTCCTTCCTCTCCACTGACAGGCCATAGGAAGCTATGACTGTTGTTATGTTTGGTGACATTAAAAGTTTGTCGTATCAGTCATTATTAGTCCTAGACCACCTGACAGTCACAGATAAATCAGGACAGCTGCTGTTTTCACACACATGAAGAAAAGTTTAAACAAATCAGTACTTGTTTTGTTGATGTCCCAGGCCCATATTAACTCACAAGCGATTGGAAAAATTCCATTCACTGGTAGCACAGTAGAGCCACACAGTAGAACCCAATTGTATTTTCGTTCCACACACACACAAAAAAAGTACTCCAACAAGTCAGTGAACTGGCAAGTGTCATTTGAGCGTACTCCTTCCAAGGAAGCAGGGAAAAAGTATTTGCTGAAATCTGAAGACATGTATAGTTATTTCAGAAATAAATATTAAAAACACTGATCCTTTTCATTCTGTATTTCTTAAAGCTGTTGCAAAGGATTCCCAATGGTCAGCTTACTGCGTGTATGCACATCTAGCTATGAGTACACACACTGATAAAACAATCCGACTAATCATATGATATTAAGCAATTAACCAACTGCTGAATATTTCAACACAGAAGCTTTTTTTCCTCCCACATAAAGTTGTAAATTAGAATAAAGGTCTCTTACATGGTCCAGGTCGAGGGCAGAGTAGACAATCTTTCCTCTGTCATCTCCAGAAAATAATTTCATTCCATTGGGACTCCAAGCTAAAGCTGTAATGCTGCTTTTGTGGATACCAGCAACATCAAATCGCCGAAGCTGTGAAACAACACCAAAGAAATACAAGAACAAAGGGAACACGCAGTCACAAAGCCTATTCAGCGACTTGGACTGATAAATCAGAGGTTCAATAAAAAAATGCAGGTCACTCTAATTTCTGTTAAAACAAACAACTCACCACTAAATAGCTCAGTCGGCTATTACAGATGAGTTCATCAGAAGAATTTTTGATTACATTCCTTTTGTAATGAAAAAAAGTGTTTTAAGATTTTAAGATTTTCTAAGCTTAACACATGAAGCGTAAAACATGTTCATCAGGCAAAATTCTCCATTTTTCACTGTTACAAAGAATCCCTATAATACTCTACTAGGATCCACCACACCAAATCTCACAGTTTAACCAAACACAAAGATTTACCTGTTTGTTTCTTCCAGGCAATGAAGACACAAGCTGAAAAACTGCGACTCGACCCGAGGCTGTGCCAACAGCAACTAGATCATCAAAACAACTCAACAGCTTCACAAAAGTTATAGATTCACACTTCCCCTGTTGGAAGAAGCCACACATAAAACTTGCAGAGTTACTGAGAGTCAAAGAACCAGTTATGAACAGCCAACCTAGCACAGATAAAAAACTCCATTAGAACGGACACAGTTAAAAGTTTGTACTTACCTCAAAATTATACTTTTTCATTTGGTTTAAATGTCTGCAGTAGAGATAAAGCATTCCAATGCTGCTTCCCACTGCAATGTAGTCACCATTGGTATCCAGGGCTGTGAGGTACACCACAATAGAGCGAAAGCCTTTTTGGATCTTTGTTGGAATGGCATTGAGTAGATAATACAAGGGACAAAACTCCTTAAATATAACTGGTGAAGCCACAGATGCCATAGCAAACACTGGCATCAGTAATTTTAAGGCTGAAATAAACACATCTACTTCATGGCATACGGAAATCTGAAAGACAAAACCAAAAGATAAACCACTAACTTCCTTGGAGATAATACATTTCACAGAAAGTCAGTGCTTATCAAGTAGGCATGCAGAAACTGACAGGTTTTGTTTGGTATACAGAAAACAAAAGCTAAACTCTTCTGGTGGAAATAAGCTGTTCTTAGAAAAATCTTTCTTTAGAATAAGCTTGTTTTTTCACTTCAGTAATCTAAGGATGCATGGTAACTGCTAACTCTGAGATAAGCTTTTTTCCTTGTAGCTACAAGCTTATCAAAGCTGAGAAGATAGAGTAATCTGAGCTCATTCAGCTAGTGAAGGATTCATATAGGCTGCGCCTGACACGAAACAATCCATGTAGTCTATTTTTCTCATCTGAGAGTCTGAAGACTCTCCCTTCGATCTTACAAGCACTGAGAGCACGGGATGTTCACTGTTTAAGTAGGTATGGTAAGACCGAAGTGTCAATCCAGTATGCTCAGCTCCACCACCCTCCTTGCCCACCAGCCTCAAGAAAAGAAATCATTTGCTGCAAGCAAACCCAATTAACAGAATGGTTTATAGTTTCCCAAAAAACAAACACAGCTTTCTGAGATGAGAATTGTGGGTATCTGGAGAGGAGAGAGCTTTCTATGCTTACTTAAACAAGCAACATTGAAGATTTTCCTTAGTTTCAGCAGTTGTACCTTCCTTCAAGAAAAAAGAAACAGAAGTATATCCAAACACAGAAATGCTGAAAATTGGTCTGAAAAATGTTCCCTTTATAGTCTATGTGGTATGTCCTGTTATGCCTAGTTTGCATTTCTCTGAGGATGGAAATGGTATTTGTTTCACAGCTTCACACGTTGCTTACAGTGTATCTCAACTAAATTAGAAATAACATCACTGCACTTGTCTAATATCTCCATTACTGTGAAAAGCTCCCATGTCTCACTTTTCAAGCTCTGTCACTTACTGTGCAAGAGGATTCGCCATGCTGGCTTTGTGCCCTGCAACACTTGCTGTCAACACACAACTCCACTAAATCCAAGGGATTACTTATGATGCATTACCCACTCAAGCCCACGTTAGACAAGACAGCAGGAAAAGAGTTGTTCCTGGACTCCTATGTTCTCTGCTACAAAAAAATAAAAAATAAAAAAAACAGCCACTGAAAAAGCTAACAGCAATTACCAGATGTCCTTAACTGTGATAAATTTTACTGCTTGCTAGAAAATAATTCTGTTCTCTGACACTGTTTACCACAGTCATGACACCTACTTCATAACATATCACAGGGATTAGCAGATGAACGTGTCCAAACTACTTCTCAGAGACGAGCTCTTCATGGAGTTGCTGACTAGCTTACAAACAACCTAAGTGCATCACCACTCTTTTATAATATTTTCCCACATCTCCTTCCTTTCTCCCAGTATTTTCTACTTCCTATCCATTGCCAACTAAATACCAACAAAATCTACTGCTGAAGTTTCCTGCTTGCTCCTGTAAACATGCTGCTTTGCCAGTTACACAATTTTAATGCCTACTTGTTGACTTCTTGTTTTTTTAAACTGAAACCCAGACTCTGTCCCAAGTCCCCCTCCCACAAAACTTCCTCTAACGTAAACTTCTGCCCCTTGCTCATGAACTTCACATTTATTTTTTAATTCCTCTTTGTCACTTCTTCAGCTGACTTCAGTCCCACATCACACTAAGACACCCTCACACCTGGAACCATTGCACATTTCCCAGCTGCCAAAGGACCTCGCAGTCTTCAGAAATAATTCCCTCTCATTTTCCGCCATTATCCTTACAGCTCAAATACAGCTGTTGAAAAAAATAACCTATTACAAACTACAAAACTACAGAAACTTCTATCCAGAAAAAGCATGCTCTTCTTCCTTCTACAACAACTCTGTGACTTTTCCTATTTACAATGAATTGAAAGTGCATATATATATATATATATGTATGTATATATGGGAGAAGCACTTGATAATACCACCACCTCTCCATCCCAAAACACTGGAAGGAATTACTTTTTGCCATGTAGTAAACTAAACCTTAAACATGCAGTTAGGTTAGGGGCTCTTACTCCTCCTAAGATTACTATACAACACTGTCCCCATTTCCTCTCAGGAGGAAGTTGTGAACAGTGACATTTATTTTTGTTTCCTATAACCTATTCATCCCACACAATCAGAAATTGTATTAATAAACTGTAATTTCTTGTCAAAAGAAATTAGTTTAATCTTGAGTACTTACACTTGCACTCGCACTGTCTGTGTGAAAACATAAGTGATGACTGTAGCTCTCAGTTAACTAAAAATACTGCTAATTACATAACTTTATCTAAGCCAAACAAACATATAAAGGAGCAGGGAACCACAGCACAACCCTACACATTTGAACACTCTGTGTAAATAAATTGTTCCCCTCCAGTCTTCAATTTCTAATTACGCTCATGCATCACATACAGTCTCCTATTTATTATCAGGATTCTACTTTTCTTAATCAAAGGCTGGCAGAGGATATGGGCTGCCTCCACAGACAGGAGTTGGCTCAGCAGCACCACATCAGCACCTGCTTGGAATAAGTGCTATGCAGCAGATGCAGGCAACACCTGATGCTGCCCGTGGATAGCGAGATCACAGTCCTCCCTTTGCAGGACGCAGACAGCATTTGGGTACCACCTTAAATGAAGTATTTTGAAACACGGAGCTGTCGCTGTCTCTCCTTGCAATGGGCTCAGCGTTGCCTCACAGGGATGGCCAAGGTGGGGGATAATCCTGCACTCAGACAGACGCTCGGTGGCTGCAGCTTCAGCTCCAGCATATGTCACAGACTCAGCACGAGAGGCCAAAGCTGTCGCTGCTTTTCTCCGAACCGGGAACCCCCTCCGTAAATTAGGGTCAACCGCTCTGTCGTTCGGCTCTTGGATGGAAATAAACCCTTGAACTCAGGCCCTCCGAAGCAGGGATAAATTCTGACCTCAGCCACATCCCTCCAGCTGAAAACGCTTTCTATTTTTCAACTCCCCTCGCGAACGCACACGCGGCTCCGAGCTGCCCGCTACGCCCGCCCGCGCCCACCGCAGCCTTCCCCTCTGGAGGCGCGTTTCCATCCAGCCGCTCGCCCGCGCCCCTCTCCAGAAGCAGGAAGCGGAGATGCTCTCCCGGCCGCACCGGCGCCGTCGGCCGCTCCGCCGCGGTGGCAGAGAGCTGGGGACGGAGGCTGCGCGGAGACGCGGCAACTCTCACCTCGCCAGAAGCCGGGGGCGGTCACGGCTGCCGGCGGGGCGGGAAGAGAGACGAAGGGGAGAAAGAAGACGCCGAGCCACTCGCACCCCGAGGCGCCGGCGGCGGCCCCGCTGCCTGAGCCGCTCGGCGGGGCCGAGCCTGGGCGGGGCCGGACGTGAGCGCACTTCCGCGGGCGCCGTCATGGCGGGTGAGTGAGGTGACGGAGCTGCGGGGAGCGCGCCGAGGCGCTTGGTGGACAGCGATGGAGGACATGCTGTTGTAGAAGCGATGGATTTGGAAGGGACCCTTAGAGGCTGTCCAGCCCAACCCCCTGCGATGAGCAGGGGCACCCACAGCTCTGTCAGGTGCTCGGAGCCCCGTCCAGCCTGACGGAGCCGTCTGCAGGGACATCCCCCACCTCTCTGGGCGACCTGTGCCCGTGCCTCACCTCCCCTACTGTAAAAAAAAAAGACCTTTCCCTTATCTCAGCCTTTTTACTTCAGTCAATATTCAGTATTAAGGCCAGGAAAGCTTTTACACATTTACAGCACGCTGATTTGTTTCCGTACGTTTTCAATGAACTTCCCGGTTTTTTTTTTCCTTACGTAGCAAAAAGTCCTGCTGATGGCACTCCAAGAAGACCTGTCTTATCTATCAGTGCAAGAAAAATTAAAGATAATGCAGCAGACTGGCATAATTTGATGATGAAATGGGAGAGACTGAATGATAATGGATTTACTACTGCAAACAAAATAGTCAACATGAAGATCAGTGAGCAGTAAGTATACTGATAAGGTATACAAGTGAAGACAGAATAAGGTTTGCTTTACTGAGAAATTAATCTGTTTTCTTCACTATAAAGATTTTTCAGAGTCTGGGGACAGAACAAGTCTGGGAGGATGCGCAAGCTCTTAGATCAAACTCAGCAGCTGCACTTTTTGGTTCCATAAAATATTACATTCAAACAAGATGTAAATGTCTCATAAGTGCTAACATATTTTCTTAAGGTAATGGTATTTGCAAGAAACAAAAAAATGTTTATTATACATATCCAATGTATATATACATGATAGCTATTTAAAATCCTCTTTGAATGTACAAACTTAGAATCAAGTCCTACAAATCTGTGCCCACACAGAGATTTGTGATAGAGAGGCAAGAGTTACCTTACGATCTTGTATATTCACACTGATGCCAATATTGCCACATTTTACTGAAGATTTTAAGAAATCTGTGATTTATATAGACATAAGAAGTTATAACAGTGATGATCTGGAAAAAAAAGCAAAAAAACAGCAAACTAATTTTGGTAGTTTTGTTTTCATGCTATGAAGAAAAGCCTTTCAACAAGGAGGGTTTTCAGGAGTAGCTTCTGAAGAGTCTAGACAGGTGAACAGAGTTTGTTTGACAGAATTCTAACAGACAAGCTCAGGAATATTTTGCTGTGAAGGTGTCAGGTGTTGTTTCTCTAGCAACTCCCTCTCCTCTGTCGATGTTTAACAGGAAAGTAAAGCAAGAAAAGTGGGAGAGTCAGCAAGACAGGGCACATGGCTGCACAGTAGCTGCTCTGATTCACAGTTAAATCTTAGCTCAAACTGTCAGTGAAAGTGACTCTGGGGAGGTACAAGGCTGTTGGCTGGGCCAGTTGAAGCCTGGCATACATTCCCCATTGTCATGGACAAGATGAAGTGGGAAAAGGTGTTATCTTAACATTTGTGACTGTGTTTATTTTTTATTTTTTTATTTTTTTTATTTGAGCACAGGCTCTAAAGTAGAGTAATCCTATGTTCTTCTGAAGGTTACCAGCCTTGGTTGCTGATATGGTTAGCTGTGTTCCTTACTGGTTTTATGTTGAAATTCTCATGGACGGCCCCTGGGAGATTTTGTGGAATCAGATCTTAAGTCTGCAGAGCTTGAGTAAACCTGTTTGCATGGCTTATGTTTCTGTTCTAGGTTTCAAGATAACAAACTGGAGATAACCTGTGATAACAGTACCATAGAATCTGAAAAGCTGTCTCCAAAATACAATGAAGAACTGGACAATTGCTGTGCAGAGTTACTGGAGACCTTAAAAAAAATGGTAATANACACAGAGATTTGTGATAGAGAGGCAAGAGTTACCTTACGATCTTGTATATTCACACTGATGCCAATATTGCCACATTTTACTGAAGATTTTAAGAAATCTGTGATTTATATAGACATAAGAAGTTATAACAGTGATGATCTGGAAAAAAAAGCAAAAAAACAGCAAACTAATTTTGGTAGTTTTGTTTTCATGCTATGAAGAAAAGCCTTTCAACAAGGAGGGTTTTCAGGAGTAGCTTCTGAAGAGTCTAGACAGGTGAACAGAGTTTGTTTGACAGAATTCTAACAGACAAGCTCAGGAATATTTTGCTGTGAAGGTGTCAGGTGTTGTTTCTCTAGCAACTCCCTCTCCTCTGTCGATGTTTAACAGGAAAGTAAAGCAAGAAAAGTGGGAGAGTCAGCAAGACAGGGCACGTGGCTGCACAGTAGCTGCTCTGATTCACAGTTAAATCTTAGCTCAAACTGTCAGTGAAAGTGACTCTGGGGAGGTACAAGGCTGTTGGCTGGGCCAGTTGAAGCCTGGCATACATTCCCCATTGTCATGGACAAGATGAAGTGGGAAAAGGTGTTATCTTAACATTTGTGACTGTGTTTATTTTTTATTTTTTTATTTTTTTTATTTGAGCACAGGCTCTAAAGTAGAGTAATCCTATGTTCTTCTGAAGGTTACCAGCCTTGGTTGCTGATATGGTTAGCTGTGTTCCTTACTGGTTTTATGTTGAAATTCTCATGGACGGCCCCTGGGAGATTTTGTGGAATCAGATCTTAAGTCTGCAGAGCTTGAGTAAACCTGTTTGCATGGCTTATGTTTCTGTTCTAGGTTTCAAGATAACAAACTGGAGATAACCTGTGATAACAGTACCATAGAATCTGAAAAGCTGTCTCCAAAATACAATGAAGAACTGGACAATTGCTGTGCAGAGTTACTGGAGACCTTAAAAAAAATGGTAATATTCATTTTTCAGTCTTAGCAATTCCAAAGGTTTTCAAGTACAACATAATAACATGGCGTTAAGTATTTGTTGTAAACAAAAAATTGGGGATTTTTTTATACTTCGTTGCCTTCAAATCT
This sequence comes from Odontophorus gujanensis, assembly GCA_013399175.1. Lineage (NCBI taxonomy): Eukaryota > Metazoa > Chordata > Aves > Galliformes > Odontophoridae > Odontophorus > Odontophorus gujanensis. The sequence goes on along the minus strand of VXAB01002804.1, from coordinate 250,546 downwards.
GAATGATATAAATCCAACATGTTCCATTTGTTAGCTTGCTTGATAGATTTGAAAGTTGTTTTTATATCTACTTTCCTGCTTATAATTCTACTCTACTCTTATAACAAGATTTATAATGCGATCCTCTGAAAACAAACCATATAATAATCCATTCAAAAAATGTACTTGATGTCTGTTTTCTTATCCCAAGTATCCCCTCTATTTAGAACAAAGTTAACACCAACTTAAAGTACAGAGTTTATCTGTCATGATATCCACTGCAGCTATCTTTGCTCAGAGATAATGCAATTACACTTTCATCCTGCTTACCTCTATTTTCTGTGCAGAGCTCATTCTTTCTGTAAGCAGTGGAGTAAGATCATTATTATTCTGCCCACCTTCTTTCTGGATACATTGTCAGGAATTAATGCCATGTTTCAATTTGACAGGAAGTTTTTTGCTCTGTACTGAAATGTAAAAGTTTTAGTAAAAATGTCTTTCACAACCTGCAGCCACTTTGGAGGATCATTAAAAAGATAATAGATAGGCTTTTATACAGACAGGACACCAGACCGGTATTTAGAATAAGCAGGAGCACTTAGATTTTCCTCAGATTGCATTCTGAGGGAAAAAGTGAGTGTAATTGGAGCATTTTCCTTTTTATGCAAAATCAGAATCAGTGATTATCTGCAGCATTTGAAATTTTAGGGTATCTCATTAATTCTGTACAGAAGTTCCAGCTTTGATTCCTATTTGGAGTTTAAAAAGAAAGTGAATTAGAAATGCTAAGACTAAGTAAGGTCTTCAGAAGGTGTTTAGAAATGTTGAAGACTATAGTAGCTTGATGATCCTGGGATATTCAATAGCTTTACATGTTCATCGTTTTCAGACAAAAATACAGCTGAAAATGGAAAGGCTCTCCTCAACTACTAAAGGAGTCTGTGACTTGGAGACGTTCCACCACGGAGCTGGGTGTTGCAGAGCCCCCCTTTTTCACACATGGCCCACAGCGTACTTCTGTAAGTAAATTATTGATCATCTTAGATAAATGCACTTTGTCATTGATGTCATCCAACTTAGAACTGGAGACTACAACCTTTTATATCTGCTTATCCTCTCTTAGATAGAGGGAGTGTGTGGTTATCCATTAGTCAGTCAGATAACTGACTAATGGATAACCACAAGAGTGTGTTACTTGGTTTAGGATTACTGCTGATGACTGCTTCTGTGAACTGCCAGGCATTGTCTGGCATGCAACAATTACAGCTTAGAACTGAGCTTGTCAGCAGCTTCCAGTGCCCAAGCTGCTTCAGCCATATCTTTTGTAGAGAGACAATTTTGCAGTTTGGTGATGTTAAGCTGTTGGCTACAGTCTGACCTGTTACTTGATGCTGAAATGAAATCCTTGAATGTGAAAAGCAAGATGCTCCTCCGTTAATTCTGAGGCAGACAAAGAAAAGTAGCTCTTATCACAGTGTCAGTCAAGATAAGCAAGGAACGTTCAGTTTTTCTTCTTTTATATCAGTCCTTTCTGGATTCACTTGGTGGCAAAAGGTAGTGCTTCCCAGCTGCTATTCCACGATAGTTTTAAAATTGTTTGAACTCAAAAAAAGCCTGATTGCATGCAAAGCAGCTGGCTTCTCTGTGAGGTGAAAGTCATGCCTTGTGAAAGCCCTGCTTCTTACTGAATTGCCACAAGCCACAGATGTAGGTATTCTTACATATTAGTTTGTCAGCTTGAAAGGGTAAGAATGGCAGTGACAACTGACTGCTGTCAGAGTACTCACTGTGACAATCATTTAGTGATGGTCTTCACCCTGTGAAGAATAAATCTTCCTGAAAGTAGCAATAGTTCAGACTACGTTAGAAACAAAAATCCATCTCTCTTTACAATGAATGTATGTGATTATTTTTCTTAGAAAATCAATCATATAGATGATTATATGAACGTATTTTAAAGCTCCTAGATATATTACCAGTGTAAGAAGTAACAATGTTGGTTTTTGCATTGTGCACTCCAGCTTTGATCAGTTGTTCTGTGTCACCATATTCTTCACTATTGATATCTCTTAGTGGTAATCATGCATTGCTGAAGGGCTTGACAGCATGTGAGGGCATCCTTTGGATTAGGTAAAACAGCAGTGACTCTGAAATTTGAAGTTTGTATGCTAAGATAACATTGCAACATTTTAAAATAAAATTTCAGTTATTTAAGAGAATATCTGTAATAACTGCTGATTTTATAGTGGTCCTGAGAACCAATACCACTGCTTGTTCTAGAATTAAAAGGGGATTCATATAAAAATCACAAGTGTTTAAAAGTGTGTCCAGAAACTGAGTAAAATAATTAGCATCTTATGTTCTAGTATACCAACATTATTGACTGTGTGAAAAACAGAATGGTTAAATATGAGCAATGGCTTTTGTTCTTTTAATGATCCACATAGTATGGGCATAATTCAGCACACAGCAAACTGCTGATCTCTCACTGTCAGTGGGCTTGGTTTTCTCAATCCGTTTCAGATGAGGTTTCTCAGAAGCTCTCTGAGATGTACAAGAAGGAACTACAACTCAAGCAAACAATTGTACAAGAAATTGCTCATTCTGCTGACCAGGATCTGATGATGGTCTATTTATCATCATGGTTATACCAGCCTTACCTTGACAACAGCAGCAAACTACTGCTTGAAGCCATGCTTCTGGAAACAGGGCACAGACAGTGCTAGAATTCCAAATGTTGCTTGATTTGCTTCTGATGATGCTTATGTGAAACTGAAGTGGTGAATTGACGAGGCTCACCAAGTAAATCAAGTTTTTGTAAAACTTATTAAAAATGTTTTTCTGTATTTATTACTTTGTCTCAGCTGATACTCTTCACCAGATGATCTGGTTTAGGTTGCTCAAATCCATTTTAAGCACATGACAGAGGCTGGATAGAGGCTTCTTGGTTGTACGAGTTCTCCATAGTGAGAGATGAGCTCTTCTGTAGTGGTCTCAGGGAAGAGATTCAATGATTGGATACCTGCAGCAAATAATTAACTACTTTCCAATTCTCAGTGTTCTAAAATATCTATGCTGTTGCTCTTACCACAGAAATTCAGTGCTGCTTGATACGTGTTTTTTTAGTATGACTAGTGTACTTGTACTGTCAAGAATTGGCAGATCAAATTCTTGCTTTTCTTAATTGTGCTGCTTTCTGGCTTTCTTGGAAAAGAGAGTAGTGTGTGTTTGGGAAAAACAGTTAATGCAAAAGCCAAATGCTGAAAGGAATTCAGTGCCCTTACTTGCTTTCATTCCTAAAGACATAATAATCCCTTTGCATACCACTGCTTCAGACCTGGGCGCCACAGAAAAGCTGCACCACTTACCAAGCCTTTAATAACTGTTGGCTGTTCTTGCAAATTAGCACTTCTTAGCAGTGTATTAAACTTGGAAACTCTGCAGCTGTCCCATCATTCTTTTTTTCTACTTCAATCCCTAATGTTTTGTGGACTTAGGTCTTCTTTCTTACTTAAGATTAATAATCCAAATACCTCCCTCTTACTGATTGCCTGTACAACATGCTCCCTATGTGAAATGTTGCTTCAGGTCTTCCGTTTCACACTATTAAATAGCATTCCTAAGTGCTGTTGAATCATTGCTGTGCCCTGAAAGACGTTTGCCCTTGATTTCTCCCTGAAACAACTATTTGAACTAAAAATAATGGGAAGTGCACACTGCTATGAAATGGCTACAGCGGCTGTGGTTTGACATGAGAAAAACCTAATTAACAGCGAGTGATTCTGGAACAGATTTGTGATAGGAAAAATAGGGTCGTTTGCCCAGCTAGTTCCAAGCTGAAACCCCAAAGGCTTAGTAAGGGAAATGCAAAAGTTGCCTGCAGCAACCAAATGGACGTACATCACTCGGAAAAGCGTTCTTCTGTGTTCAATAGAGGTTGTTTCTGACAGCTTAATAGGGTTCTATTCTTAGCCCAACTTTCTAGTATCTGAAAAGAAATTGTACTGTACCTCAAGGAGAGTGCCATCAATTAGGAAGAGCTTTGTTAGTTTTCACTATTTTTCTTTGCAAGTGTTCCACATAGCTGAACAGCCACCTTAATTTATCTGAGTAGGGCCAGACCCTTGTCACTATGGAAACACCTTTATACTTAGAAAATATTTTGCAAAGAAACAAGGTGGGTTCGTTTACAGAATTGCTCTTTTAAGATGCGTGTAGGTATACTGTATTTGCTACCATGAACAGATCAATAGGGAATTAGAACAAGCTCTCATTTTCTGCACAGGTGGAAACTGTAGTTTGTTCTTATTTCTGAGAAGAATTAAACTCTTCAGGAAGGAGACAATGTTCATGAATCCCTTTGCTCACTGGTTGCTCTAGGACAGAAGATTGATGCAAAAACATCACTGCAGAGATTCTTTGACATAAAGCTCATCATTACATCTGAGCCCCCAAACGTCGTTATTGGACAGACAGCATGAAAGTGTAGTAAGAAGGAATTGCTTACTGCAATCAAAGACTTGGAAAGACTGGCAGAACTTTGTTTTGTGTGGTACGTTCATTACCTCACGTGTGAGGTAGTGACCATAATTACCTACTGAAAAAGAAAAAAATCAAAAACCAAACAAAAATGCATCACAAAACAAAAAAATAACTCCATAAACTTAAGATCCAGACAGGATCTCACAAACATATAGTGACATCTTTTTTCCAACCCTGGAAGAAGTGCAGTGTTCTTCCTAATCAAAATTTGACCTTCTATTCAAGCAATAAATAAATAAAATACTATAGGGCAGATAGTTTAATCTCTGAATCATCTCACTCTCATTAGAATTTGATGTTAGTATAGGTTTTTCCTTCATAGCTATAAATATTTAAGAACAGTTCTGCACACTATAGGTGCTTTTAGCTGATTTGTCCAATTATCTATGTATCTCAATGAGGCAACAAGTATATTTCATTAACATCTGAAAAGAGTTTATGAACAGAATTAAGATAATGGTCATTTGGGGCTGATCCTTTTTACCTGATAAGCTTTTTGAAAGAATAGTCAGTGGCCTGGACAACAAGCTGTGAGAAAGTGCCCACAAAAATATCATCCAAGCGTTAAATACTCTTTCACTGCCACACAGGATAGCAATAGGTAATAAATAACATGGCAACTTTTATCTCTGCGCAGAGAAACAGGAATTACAGTCAAGGCTAAATTTTTATTATGATTAAACACTACAGAGCTGTGTAGAATAACTAGGAAAGCCAAAGCTTAAATTTTATGAGGTGCATTGTATGGAGAAGAAAAAATGGTAATATAAATCTAAGAAATAGAGACCACCAGGCCCTAGAAGTTAAAAAGAATTTGGTATCCTATTAAAGGAGTTCAGTAGTTTTTTGCACCTTCTCATTTCTGTCCAACTATCAGCAAGTGTTGAATGCACAGCTGAACATTAGGACATTAGTAAGAATACTCGAATACATTTCCAGTAGCTCAGTACAAATCAATTCTTGTTTGATGCTATTTTTGTCCCTAACTCAGTGGATGCTTAGCCTAGTGTTACTTAAATAAAGGTGAGTTAGGCTGTCACATTGTTCCCAGAGTGCACAAGCATGGATTGTATTTGAAACCACCCATTTTTCCAGGCAGAGTTACGCACACCAAGACTACGGTGCTAATGAATATTCAACCTAGCTTTAAGGAAGTGCAAAACAGCAGTTTTCTTGTAATCTCAGCAGCACAGAAAATGCATACTTTCAGACAGCTTTTATTTTACCCATACACAGCTTGCCAGTACACAGCACATCACTGCCAAAAAGCAGTACAACTTACTGCATTTTTAGATGGCTAGAGAGAAGGGGGATTGCGTAACAAAAGGGAATAGTGCAACAGTTTTAGGATTGACAGATTTCCACTTTCTACCCACTCCCCCAACATATAAAGCAAGGAGAACAATGTTAATTCTAGAATTTTTGGTTGCAATTGTTTTAGATTCTTATAAACATAAGTTATAAAAAGTATAGGGCATAGAAACAGTTTACAAATAAGTTAAATATCAATTATCTCACTATTCACATTAGAAAAATATACATTTTATATAGTCGTTTTTTTCCAGAAGAAAGACTACGTAGTATTCTAATTTATGGCTCCAGTTCACTTTGTGAGAGCAGAACATCTTCATTTTGGCCATCTGCTTCCATTGCTAGTAGTGCTTCCACAGTTTCCAAAGGTATTCCATCAGGTGTGCGAATGTGCATTGTAGTACCATCAGAATCAGTTACAATCACAATACCTTCTGCCTGAGACAAAACAGCAGCATCGGGATGAGACAAAATAAGCCCATCCGAAGTCTGAATAAAAATCTGTTCATGTCCCTGAGTCAAAAAGTCATGGCTCTCATCAGTAATCTCAAAGGCTACAGTTTGATCTACAGTAACCGTATTCTCCAGCTCCTGGTGTTCCTCTGTCCCACAAGAAAATTCACTTATGTTATTGTAAGTGCAGTCATGGTTCACTCCAGCAGACACGGAGGCTTCCTGGGCAGGGTTCTGGTGCAACTCAGCCTGAGCACCGTGTGGATAGTTCACTGGCACGTGTGTTGAAAAAGCTTTTTCCATTTCCTGTGTCTCAGTCACACCAGCACCATGAAGCTGTTCAGATTGTCCTTTCATTGCAAAATTCTGCTTTTCTTCTTGCAGTGTGTGACATTTTTGACTGAGACCATTCTCCTCACTTACTGACAAGTTGGTGCTCTGAATGCACGCTGCATGCTCTGACACAGGGCTGCAGAGTTCAGGAGCTGACAGTCCACCTGCTGTGTTTTGATTCACCAAGTGTGCTTCAGCTAATTCTGGTGAACCACCTGCTTCTACAGGCAAGACAATTTCAGTATGTAGCAAAGACATGTCAGCTGAAATACCCTGTCCCTGCCTGTCTACAGGTTGGGAATACTCTATCCTCATTTCCACAGTCTGAGAGAAGGTACCTGAATTTTCAGCATTGATTCTAACTTCTGAATCAGCAAGTAAATTATGCTCCTCCTCTGCAGGTAATACACTTCCAGTTGTGCAACAAGTGATATGTCTGTCTTCCGAAAGCAGGATTTCTCCATTTAATGGATTAAGACCTGAAAAGATGAAAGAAATATGGTTCTGTTAGGCAGTCTAATATTGCATGTCCAAAACATTATTTTTTCAGTGATGATTTTGGAGGAGATGCTAGACTGCTTTTCTCTCTCAAATTAGCAAGCCTGAAGCATTTTCTGAAGAATTTCAGAGCTCTTTGGAATGGGGGGGCAGCATAAAAATACTCAAGGTATTTTTGGGATAGTGAAATATTACTGTGTGTATTTCAATACCAAAGGAACCTTATAGTAGAAGTAGCATTTTTTTCCTGTTAATCTTGAAGACAACCTGGGCTGAAAGTCAAACATATCTTTTATTCCCATCTGGTGTACAGCCAATAATATTAAGTGATAAAGAATGTGACACAAGATTGTCAGTTGCTCATCCTCATTACCATTAATAAATTGATAGAAGCTTTTAAACTTGGTAAAAATTCTGTTGACAAGTCAAGCTCATTGAACATTTTGATAAGTCAAATCACTGTGTGACCAATGAGCTGTGTTAGCAGACCCAGGCCACGTTCAGCCTGAGACAGAAAGGGAAAAACAGCAGGAATTGAGCGTTTTACCACTTGTATGACTTGGACTAAGAGCTCTCATAAACCCAGCAGGTAGCTGAACAGTAACTGCTAAGAAGCAGAAGCTTAAGCTGTCAGTTTTTATAACTGAAGATCAAAAGGAACAAAAGTAATTTCTGTTAGGGAAGATACCATTGCACGAGAAAGGAAAGCTAACAACTCAAAAAGGACTATTTTAGCTTTTTGTACTGTAAACTAGCAGAAGCCTACCAGCCTGCAGAAGTGGAACAAAGCTTTTGTAAAAGAAAAACAACCTAACTCACAACCTCATAGCTCAGAAGAAAACGGTACGATAACAAGAAATAAGCACTGTCATGCAGAGAGCCTTTCAGAGAAGCAGAATTAAACTAAGGGGGTGAAGTGGAACAGGGAAATGGGTAACAACACAAAAACAAAACAAGAAAGCAGTCACTAACAAAGACATGCAAAGAGCAGAAGAAAAGTAGCTCACAGCAACATCAAAAATTAGGTACAAAGCAGAGAGATGGAACTGGTACAGTACATGCTTTACTAGAGATGGGTAAGGGCTGGAATTCTTCACAACAGTGATCACAATGCCCCCAAATAGTGAAACATTTTCAGATTAAAGACCAGTGGAGTTTTGAGAGATTACAGGTGGTGACCCATCTTACTTTCCTCTCTAACCCACCTGTTACCCTGCCAACCTGAGGAGCAGGGGGAGTAAAGACAAAGAAGGGAGAAAAATAGAGACGTGTACCCAACAACCACCACACAAAATACTGTCTTAGTGCCAGCTGTTAGCTCCTGCACCTCCCCTGGGATGCAGGATAACCTCAAACCAGTTCTTCCCCTCCCTGAGGATCCACAAAGCTCAGTCAATTCCACCCTTGCAGTCTGCTGCAGCAGGAGGAAGGACATACACATTGCTTCCTCCTCTGCTGCTCTCCCACTCCTAACACAAATGTTGCACACCATCGCCACTTGAAGGGGTAGCACAGACAGGAAGTGGTCAGAAAGCACAAGTACTATTCTCCCAATTCTGCAATAGTATCAATGAGCAGATTATTGTGCACTTAGAATTGAGCTACTGCTTGGCGTGCATTGTTCTTAACTTCCCTTCTCACCAGTGAGGACTTTCCAGTTAAAGAGCTGCTTTTGAAGAAGCTGGGAAGCAAGCTGAGAAATGAAACCGTAGGACAAAAACCACAGTAGCTTGAAGAACAAAGATACGTTCAGCTCCTCCATGAACAAAACGGAATTGGAAAATGTGAAGAGGTTACCATCTTTCTCAAAGGGTGTATATAAATTTCCACTCTTCTCTTTCGCTTCATCTTGACTGGAATAAGCATTATTCACATTCTCCATTACGTCTTCTAACTTGGTCCTTTTGGCTGATGGCAACAGTTCCTCCCCTGAGCTCTGTCAATACAAGAGATAATTAACTGGCTGCCACCATAACAGCTAACAATATTGGAAAAGAACACAAACTAACTGTAGGCACTTCACAACAGAACTATCCTTGAAAACGAGATTTTGCATTGAAGTAAGAACTTCTTGAGAGGTAAGGATTTAAACACAGCTCTGACACTTTGCCAAACTACCACTGATAGATTTTGACGTATGGTAGAAATAAACTGCCCTAGTATTAACATTGAAGCTTCTGAGGCTTTGTGATTCGCTGTATTGCACAACACCTGCCATAAACTCCCTCCAACTTCAGCAAAGGGCTGTGAACAACTTGTTTGGCATTGTTGACTTAACAGAGTACAGATCAACTCAAATCTAACCACAGGCAGAAAATGGAAGAGTACTAGTGTTATTTATCCACCACCAGAAATAACTCTAGATTAAATAGAAAAGTTGAGGGAAAGGACCACAGAGATATGACTTTCAAGAAAATGAAATAAAGCACACCCTGCTACAGCTTTCAAGAGACCAAATCTGGAAAACTGACTTGTTGGAAAGAAAGGAACTGTTCTCACATACCTCTACCAACCAATTATTAGTGCAAACACTTCCCCAGTGCCTGAGCCTGCTACAGGTAAGCTCTTATTGATGAGAGAAGTTACTAGAATCTGAGGATCCTTCTTATCATGGGGCCCATTTACTGCCACTTCAACATGATTCTTTTCTGTATCATGATATTACCTGCAAACCTTTGAGATTCTGTTTCAAGTACTACAGAGCATTAACCCAAAGTACATCTTTAACCTGCTAGATCACATGCAGTGCTGTGACACCATAGGAGAGTATTTACAAACCCTGAATACCATGAAAGCCTCACTTTAATACAAGTCAGATAATACCAGTATTATTTTTAAAAACTTATCTATTTTAACAAGCTTTTATTTGTTCTGATTCCATTTTGAGTTTTCACAAAAGCATTCCGTACCTCAGCTAACCGTTTCTGTCCCAGTGTCTCCACAGGCACTTGCTCACTAATCATTTTAATTATACGTTGTGAGCAAGAGTCTACACCTTGTATCTTTTGTTCGCCAGCGATTGTTTCTGTAATTCCTAGTGATTCAGCAACCTTTAGAAACAGTTACAGGAAAAATAAGTGAAAGTTAGTCTCTCCAATCTCAGTACATTTCCTAAAACTGAATTAGAAGTACAGAATTTCAGTCTGACAACAAATCACTGCAACTCAGTGAAGCGTCTCCTATGTTTCCCACTAACATAGCTGTGAATAGAATATTTGAAAGTCATTAACAGGCAAACTCAAAAGAATTACAAGTGCAATGGTTATATATAGAATCAGAAATGGTTACTAAGAGCAGAGTTTAACAGAGAACTCTGCAGAGGCTCTTCATTACTTAAAAAACAAACAAACAAAAAAACAACATGTAAGCCTTCCTATTTAAAAATATCTGTTAGAGGCTATACATATTCTCCAAATTCTACTTTCATCTTTATGTAGGTATGCTACTACACGACCTCTCCAGGCTGTTATCTTTTAAAGAACATAATTCTGTGTTAGGAAGGCATGTTGAAACTGAAGAAAAACAAGAAGCAGGTTCCATTTGGGGACTGACAGCTTCAACAGCATCCTTTTACTCAGTGCCCCTTCATTTCTATAAACAGAAACATCAGTGGTAATCAGCTACAAAACAGCCAGATGAGCAGGCAGTATTCTAGAAAGTTTTTCAGTACATACAGTGAGCGTCATGATATGTATATATATAAATTAACCACTACTAACAGCCCACATAGGGCTTCATCTCTTAACGTGGATTATTGTAAGAACCAATATTCTCTCTCTACCTCGCCTGCTCTGAGTTTTCCAGAATGTTCTCTCATTGTGGTTGCAAGTTCAGTGCGGATGTACCCTAACAAGCACATCACTTAGAAATTTTGTTGGTGGTAATATGGAAAGCAGCATTTTTGCTACTGGAAACATAGAAGGGAAAGCAAAAATATATTATGTACAAGGATCTGTTTTATTCCGATCAGGAGGAATACAGACCAAATAAAGGGTAAACAGATCCATATTAACACAAAAAAAAAAAAAGGTCTTTCTAGACACAACTGCATATACAATGAATCTGAAGAGGAATTGAAATAATGGTTTGTAATTTTATTAATGTATTCTCTACCTTTTGTATTTGCTAGTATGACTGAACTGCACAGAAGCACTCAGTCTGTCCTCATTTTGCAATGAAACCACGTATCACTTTAAATCAAGGTGATACATTTAAATACAACCCTTTCCCTCCTAACTAAATATCACAATATACTTTTAATGTTGAACACACCTTGCAGTCATGTGCAGCTTCATAGTACTCTAAATAGGCACAGATATCAGAAATCAGCACTGCTAGAACTGCTGTTTTTTAAAAATATTTCTAGTTATAAATATATATTGCTATATACTGGAACTGTAGTTTTATTATGGATTTCTTTTCCTCTTCACTTGGTTACTGTACTTTTTTAAAAATACCATTTTTGCTCATCAGAAAACACGTTTTGTTCAAGTAACTTTACCAGGATAAAAAAAAATTGAGAAAATATTAAAAAAAACTAAAAAGCATCTAAAATAGACCAAAAAATTCCAGTTCCAAGCAGAGCATTTTGTTACCTTAGCATCTTTTATTTCAACAGGCTGCTGGCAGCTCAGAAAATCAGAATTACTGAGGTAATCATAAGCCATTTTCTTTACCATAGTATGCAACTCTTCAAATTCTCTATACACATCTGGGAAGCATGCTTTGGCTGGACAGCCTTTTTCAACCTGGAATTGAGAGAAGAAACGTGCTGTTTCCCCCTGTATATTTTAAATAACATGAAAGAAAAATCTATTGTTCTGTTCAGTGTTTAAAAATCACGTCAGTCAAATTAAGACTATGGAATCTTCAGAAACACAAAGTACCAAAGAGTTAGACTTGCAGTAAGACCTATCAGCATTTTGCCTGTGTAAAACTGGAGTGATATCTAGAACATCTACATTCTGCACAATTCTAACTTGGAAAAACTAGATATCTTACTCATGGAGTTAATGAAAGCCTCCCTAAAATAATTCATGTCTTTACATTAAAAAGATAGAACAATAATCTCACCTTCATCAACAGAAATTCATACACCGTTACAAGCTCTGTAAGACGTGGGAGAGCCAGCTCCATCAAGTCTTCGTTATCACATTGTTGTATGAGCTGTCAAAAGCCATAATGAGTTTATTAGAGCAAAGTAACCTACAGAGGTTAATGCAGCCCACGTTCAGAACAGAAAATATTGTTATTTTTCTGTAGGATACACAAAGGTACCTTACACTACAATGACTTCCAAGTAGCACAGCAGACTCTCAGTCCTATAAGGCAGCTGCTGTTAAAAAAATGCAAGCTCGGAATACGTTTCCCTTTTGGAAAAAGGCTGGAGGAAAGGATATAAATACTGTATGTTTAAGCAGCATTCAGAATAGAAACAAACTTAACACCAACAGAGGAGATGAATAAGAAATAACTCAGAACAGTTACTACCCATGTTTACAGACAACAGTCCCATAAATGTTGCAAACTCAGAAAAGGAACAATATGAGTAAGTCCAGAAGCTGTAAAATAAATAAAACCTGCATCATATAGGAAACAAACAATCATATCAGCTGCGTGGATTTTAATCATCATTCCATCTTCTCCACGGAGCTCGGTGGGAGGCGAGCAGGGAGGAGGGGTGGTGAAGTTTATAAACCAAACTTCAGTTGAGTTTATTCCTTTTTATAGCATCAGGTGATGGACAATAGTAGCTAGCAACTTCCTTCTTCAGAAGAAATTCTTCAGAAGAAAAGAGAGTGTATCTCTCTACATGTCAGGAGCCTCTCTCCACACAGAAAGAGTGTGGAAAGAACATTTTTCCTTGCTTTCCCCTTGAAAGCCTAGAGCATTTTCTAAGAAGAAAGTACTAATGATGGCTTCCATCAGTAAACAGGAACGTCACCTATCAAACCTTCTGAAAAGGAATCTCTGCAGCAATCCAAAAACTAAAAACAGAAGGGTGAGGAGAAAAGGCACTCATGAAATAATTACGGAAGAGAACCATACCTCTTTTAACCTAGCTTTTCTTCTGATTACATTGTGTTCTGTTGACACACTACTAAGGGACTTTGAAGGGGACTGACCAGGTCTGCTAAGCCTTCCAGAACACCTGGATCTTCCACCCATCCTTGGTCGACCACGTCTCCTTGGTCGTCTGGGTCTTCCAGGTCCTTTTGCTGTTATGGGTCCCCGGTGTCCTGAACTGCTTTCATTCTGTTGTTCTGCCAACAGGTTTCTGCTTTCTGCAGACTTGCAAGTCTTAATTAAAAGAAAAATAGAAGTATTTTTTCATTGTTTTATACGGTGCTTTAAGGATGGCGTAATTTTATAGTGAAATTACCGAGTCTGCACAAGAAATAAACAGAATATTAAACAAATGCAAGGTCAAATACAAGCACAACTCCAAAGGTCTCATTTGTTTTCATCTATTTATCTGTGTGCCAGCTTTAGTAAACCTCATACTCTTTCTAGAAAACCTTTGCCTGACCAAAAACATTGTTTAAAGCAATGAGTTACAGTACAAACTTGAGAGTCCATGTTTCCCAGCTAAAGATAGCAGGTACTACAGCAACATAGCAGGCAGTAGTACTGAGGTTGTCTGAAGGAGAATTCCCATCATCCTGCATAAAATGAATGCTGCACAGGGAAACAAATACATAACAATACAGACAGCTGAGTCCAGTATTCTGTCCTTCCCTTTTTCCAAAGATGACAGAATAGTGTACAGGACGAGGGGCTCTGTTTGCTGCACTGGAACTTTGACCTGCAAATTGTCAGACACGTGAAAATAATTTCTGTTTTACCAAAAAAAGTAAAAAAAAAAAAAAAAAAGGACACTGCTACACCTAAAATTTATTTTTTTCCCTACACTACAACTGCACCAGCTCCTGCTGCAAACTGTTAGAGAGGAGGTAACTTCACTTGGAAGAGAAGCTTTGTGTTGACCAGCTTAGACATGACAGAAAAAACACAGCTGAAGTAGTTTCCAGCTCAGACAGTCAAGATGAAAGTAGGTGCTTTGGACAGGTTAAGTCAAGCCTCACTTTCAAAATCTGTTCTAGAAAGAGCCATAGTCCACTGTCATTCCAAATAAGTCTCACCCCAGAAAATCCTCTACTTCAGTAACAGAAATAGATAAAGCAGTTGATGCCTTGCTGTCTGAAAGGCATGTACAGTGTTAGCATTCTTCTGTGACTGGGGAAAAAAAGGCTGCTTAGAGCTGCATTCTAACATACGGTTTTCAGGTCTGCATAAAACTGCCCTTCTGTTTTCTACAAAGCCGACGGCTGTAACACGTTACCTGTTCAACCTGTGAGCCAGCAGTTTCTTCCAAATTGGTAGGGAGTGTGTTTTCATTATTTAAGGTGACAGCAACTGAATTCAAATGCACTGAACTCCTATTTTCCTCTCCTGTTCCACTGAGATTGTCCACAAATATACTTCCATTGGGTTTATTTGAGGGTGTTTTTTGAGGTACAGACTCCAGCTGTCCGTGACCAGGGTTAAGTTTATAATGTCTTGCTAACCCTCCTTTTCCTATATAGGATTTTTCACAAGTCTGACACTTAAACATTCTGGGTTTCAGATTATAATTTGAAGAATTGAACAACGCATCCTTTCCCTTCACCTTTCCTTCTTCATCATCTTCTATACTCAGTTCAGAGTAGTCATCAGAATCAGACTGATGGCTATCAGCCAAATCCTCCATTTTAATGAATTTATAATCTTTAGCCTTGTACTTCGGAGGGCGTGAAATCCGTCCAGAACGAGTTTTCACTTTCAAAGACTTTTTTAGCTTGTCATCTTTCTGTTTCTTTTCAAGGCACGGTATCACAGTATTTCCTGAGCTGGCTGCAACCGTGGCAATATTTGAAGACCTTGCAGGTGATGCTGTGGCACGTGCAGTTTTCTGTCTGTTTAGCACCTTACTCGTAGGAGTCTTGTTCACAGGCACTGCTCCGTGAGATGGTAAAGGTCTCTGCATAAGCAACTGAATCGGAGACTCAGAAGAACTATGAAGGAAAAGCTGCTGCTGCTGCTCAGGTCCTGTAACAGGCTGTATCTTAATTATCTGGGGATTAATAATGCCAAGTTCTGGCACGCTAGAATTTCTACCAACTGACTGACTCAGCATTACAGTTTTGGACTGGATCGGTGCCAAGGATGGCAGTGGCCTTTCTGTTTCTTTCATCTGTCCTGGCTGAACTTGAACGCAAATGGCTTCCAGCTGCTTTTGTGGA
>VXAB01002804.1:199523-234120 GCA_013399175.1 Odontophorus gujanensis | reverse complement strand
AAAAAAAAAAAAAGATGAGATTACACAAATACCTCAATTATTCGACGAACATACTTATCACTAGGATACAGATACACCTTTAAAGCAAGGCACAAAGAAACGAGCGCACATCATTCGTTTGCCCTTTCAGGGCATCAAAGCACCGATTTCCTATCAAAGCACAGATTCCGTTCCTTCAAGCCACGGCTTTCCCGCACGTTCAGGACCGCTGTCAACTACAGCACGTCAGCCAGCTCACACTGCAGCACCGTTCCCTGCCTCCCCCACGTCCCCACGCAGCCCGCCCCACGGACCCCTACCTGCCGCGGGAGGAGGCGGGCGGGCGCCAGGGCCGCGCCGCGCTGCAGGGCCACGCGCTGGGCCACGCTCCGCAGCTGCAGGGCCGCGTTGTGCACCACGCCGGCCGGCGGCGGCGGGAGGAGCTCGGGACGGCCGTNAACCCGACTTGGCCCGTACGGGGATCGAACCCGCGACCTTGGCGTTATTAGCACCACGCTCTAACCAACTGAGCTAACCGGCCAGGCGGTGGACGCAGCTCTTCCCTCGGCCCTCAAAGCGATTTAGCTGCAGTCTGTACGCTTACTCAACAGTGGCTGTATTAGAGATGAACGGTTCTTTGGACTCGAAAGTACGAGAGAGAGACGCGCAGCGACCCGCTTTCCACTTTACAGATTCACCTCCCTAGGAAACGCGGTAACAGCCCGGATCTCAGTGAAGCCCGTGGCTGCCGCTGAAAGGAGCTGCAGACATCTAACTGCTTCGTATTTCAGGATCTTCCCTTCAGCGTTTACCAGAACAGCAGCGCCGAAGCATGTAATCGAAGAACAGAGCTTGGGCGCTGGGCTTGCTATGACCCCGCTAGGAGCCGGATGCTCCCAGTGATGCCATTCCCACCCAGCGCGAGCCAGCAGCGCGCACACCCCGAGCCGGGCAGCGTGCCGCAAGCTGCAGTGGCAGGCGGGAACCGCTAGGGATCAGGCGGCCATCGAAGATAGACGGCGCAGAGATGGGACGCAAAGCTGCGGCAGCGCCCGATACAAACCACAGCTACGGGGCTCTCAGCTACAAGCGGGGGCTGCGCAGCGCACACCGCTTCCTCACACAGTCCCTCCGCTCCGCCCTCCCGCGGAGGGCATAGGAAAAAAAAACAATGAAGACACCCCACGCGGGAGCGCAGCGAGAAAGTAACCCCCACCCCAACCCAACCCTGCGGCGCATGCGCAGCGGGCCTCCCAGCGCCGGCCGCCGCTCGTACTGCGCCTGCGCGGTTGCCAAGGCGACGGGAACACAACATGGCGCGCTGAGCGCCCGACCCGGAGCGGCTCGCAGGATGAACAGTAAGGGGCTGCGGGGGACGGCAGCGGGACCCGCTCGGCCTGAGGGCGGGAGGCCCTTCCCGAGCCGCGGGGCGGGGGGGCACGGGCGGCAGCCCCGGCTGAGGGGCACGGTCCTGCGCGGTGGCGGTGCTTTGAGGCCGCGGCCCCGAGCTTTCCTCGCTTTGCTGGGCGGGTAAACGCTGATCTGTGCTTTCTAGGTGCAGAGACACGGGCCCAGACTTTGCGTTTGATCACTTGCTTTCTGTTTTCATTGCTCTTTATTTCTGAGTCCCGTTGCTTCTTGTACACCAGCCTGCCTGTCTATTAAAGGATGACTTCTCTGCCATTCTCACAGCCATGCCTCTGATGTCAGGCTCGTTCAAGCTGCCATAACCTGTTCTTACAAATAACCTCTGTTTATCCTTGTCCTTATTCTGTTGACTTGCATGGAATTTTATTTTCCTAATCTCTGCCCTCTCCAACCAGTTGAAGTCCTAACCCCTACCTGCCTTGAAACCACAGGGAAGGAAAGAAGTTACTTAGTGTCCACATTGCCACAGATGCCATGAAAGAACTGGGGTTAGGTCTCCTCCATTCCTTGATGTTACACGAGATAGTGTAACACTGTTTACTTAATTTAATCCTCAAAACATTCAGTTCTAAAATGCTCATGAAGCCTTAAAAAGGCATCACTCTTCACCACAACTTCAAATAAACTCACTGGTATGTAGTTTTATAGCTGTATTAAGCTATATAGCCATGAAAGAGGGTTATCCTCTTTCACTGTTTGCTTCAAGTTACTGTAATTTACCAATTGATTGTGCCTGTCCTTGAAAGTAGCGAAACTGCTTCTAGTAAGTTCTTTGTGATACTAGGGAAAGTGTCATTAGAAATATCAGTAATCAAATAGCAAAAAATTGACTCACCCAGCTCATGATGAGGGTCTCTGGCTATAGAGCACACCTTCCTAAGAGATAGCCTTCATCCAGGAGATGTTCATTCTTCCAGTAGAAGCCTTTAAATGAGCCCAGGGAGGGGTGGACCCAGTTAGGTGGGTAGTACAGGTGAATCTCTTGCACCTGTGCTTCCTGTGCCAGCCACCCCCTTCACCAGGTGTTCAGTCATCAGTTCAGGCCATGACATAACATTTCCCCTAGAGATTGTTGCCATCTAGTTGCTTTTGGATTTTTAAGGGTCTCCAGAAATCTGAACTTGTGGACTTCAGAACTGGCATTAAATTGTTGGTACACTGCAAGTCTAGTTTGTTTTCCTTCTGAATTCATAAAATCACTTATACTAGTACTCTTATAACGTCTGAGTTCCTTTCATTTTCTCATTAAATAGTAACTTGTGTGATCACTCTCTCATTTCCTCCCTAGGAGAAAGGCTCAAAGGCGCTCTCATCTTCAGTGACTTGGCTTGTTGAGGGTTTACATGCTAATTTTATGTATTAAAAAAAAAACAAAAAAAAAACATTTAGACCAATGTGATTTCCATTCCTGATTCTACACTTAAGTCTATTGTTTTCAGTTGCTGTGGCCTCTGCTGTCATTTTTGTCACTGGTGGAGAGGATGGCTCTCTAGTGTTTTCCTCAGGTGTTTGTTATTCACTTGTGAGCTTTTCTCATGTCTAGCATTCTCTTGTAAAAGTGAATAGACCTGTGGTGGTTTCAGCCTAATCACTTCAGTTGCTTTCTCACTCCTCTCCTTAAAGGAAGAGCAGGAGAAAAGGTGATGGAAAAGTGTTGAAGGGTTGAGATAAGGACTGGGGGTTAATCACAAATTACTATTGTGGGCACAAAAGTCTCAGCACTGGGAAATCAATGCAGTTTGTTGCCCATTGCTAGCAGACTAGGGCGGTGAGAACTAGAAGCAAAGTAAAACTACCTTCCTCCCATCCACCCTCTTCTACCTCCTTCCCTGGAGCAGCACACAGGAATGAGTGTTGCAGGCAGTCCATAACACTTAATCTCTGCTCCACCATGGGCCTCCCCCGTGCTGCAGAGCACTGCTGCTCCTCCTGTGCCAACCTTGGTGGCAGCAGGGCTGTTTCTCTTACATTCTCTCCCTCCTCTCTCCCAGCTGCAGTTCTTCCTTTTCTTAAACATGCTCTCCCACAGGAGCACCCAGCATCGCTTGTAGCTCAGTTGGTCAACAAGTAACTAACCTGTTCTATCTACTTGGGGTGTTTTTTTGTCACGGAAGCTGGCTCTGCTGTTGTATGAGCATGTAGCACAGCCATTGTGTTTGTGACTTCATGGAGATCAGTTGCTACCAAAAACTCTATTGATAAGCCTTCCTCAGAAACTTTGGATTTAACTACTTTGAATGTATGACTCCCAGTTTATATTTAGCTATTTAGATGGGAAATTGAAACTAAAGGAGGGTGCGGTGCAAAGCATGCTTCTTGCCCTGTTGTGTTCCTCAGAGCTCACAAAAGATTAGGAATTGCTTTGCTTGAAGTGCTGGCTGCTCATTTTCTGATAACAGGCACATGAACTAAACCCTGTGGTCTCACCCATACCTTGGAGCCTCTGGTATTGTCTCCTTTATCCATAATAATTTTCAAATTCTGTTTCTGTTTCTAATAATCGTTCCATGTGTAATTGTGTAGAGAGTATCAGACTGTGTGATTGCTTTTGAATTGCTCGGTTTTCTCTCTTTTTTCTAATTAGAAGGTCTAACTTGTGAGTTTGAGGGAAAAAAAAAAGGGAAAACAGTGTAGGAAATGAAAAGGCTGTTTGGATTTATGGAGAGGGCTGGGTTTTAAAGAAAACATGGGTAAAAACATATATATATTTCCCACGTTGGAACAGCGTAAAGCATGATAATCAGAAAACCTCAGCAGCAGATGATAAAAATGGGAAAAGCACATGACAGTTCTCCCAGAAGCTTGTTTGGTGGAGAAAGGGGGTTTGCATGGGGACAATTTCTGCTAATTAGAATGTAAGCCCTTG
The DNA here is from genome assembly GCA_013399175.1 of Odontophorus gujanensis. NCBI lineage: Eukaryota > Metazoa > Chordata > Aves > Galliformes > Odontophoridae > Odontophorus > Odontophorus gujanensis. The sequence continues at coordinate 229,847 of VXAB01002804.1, read as the reverse complement.
CATCAAGAGGTAGAAAAGACTTTTAACAAGAGTGAAGGTAGGGGAGGGGAAAACAGGTGAAGGCAACACAAACTGATTGCCAGTTGAAAAACATCATTAGAATGTCTCTGCCTAAGTGACTTTTCTCTGCAAAATTTCTTGGCAGGCTTTCTCCTCTGTGAGACTGTATTTATACTTGTAAATTAAACATATCTGGAAATCTTCTTGGCCACAAAGAGCAACTGGCGTGAAATGATCCGTGTCTACGCTAGTAAATTCCCTTATCCTCCAATCCAAGCAGTAGGACAGAATCTGCTTGAGGAGTGACCTTAGAAGGAGTCCTCCTGTAAGGGTAGGAAGGCTTCTGGGGGGGGCACTGTACCAGACCACATCCATGGCTCAGACTGCTGTCATGGCACTTCCCTTGGAGTTACTGCTCTCCTACTGTTATTTCGACTCCCCAGAGGGACTGAATAGGGAAAAGGAGGTATCCTACTCTGCCTCCCTGGGTTTGGATCTTCCTCAAACAAGAGGACTAGCTCAAAAGCAAGAGTAGAATAGTGCTAAGCAGAGTTGTGTTTTGCTCAGGTAAAATAAATGGAAGAACTGTCAAGGATAGAGTCTGTGAGTGCTGTAAATAAAGGGAAACTGGAGGACGAGGTGGGTGAAGAGAGCCAGTCAGTAGGACTGAGAACAGTTGATGGGTTGCTGGAGAAGAATAGAGGAGGAAAGAAATGTCAGTTCTGAAGGAGATTAGAAGAAGACTGAGAATATTTAAGAAATGCATTATTCTTGGCCTACTTGAGAACTCATGTCTGAAGTTGCTAGGGGAATAAAGCTTTAAAAGCAATTACCTTTCTTGAAAAATAAAAAAAGAAGTGACACAATGCCAACGTACCCTTTCAAGATGTTACATCTTCTGAAAGACACAAAGCATAAATGCATTAAGAAGAAGCATTCCTGTAGTCAGAATTTAGCAAATGATCAGGGCTTGCTATGCAGTCTTCATAACAATTTCTATTGTAAACTGAAATGATGTGTTTTTGTTTGTAGAATATAAACCAGTTTGTAGGATAGGAGAGGGAACGTTTTCTGATGTTCTGAAGATGCTGAATCTTAGAGATGGAAAGTACTATGCATGTAAATGCATGAAACAACATTTTAAAAGGTATGTGTAGTTAATATACTCTGCAGGAGTGGATTTATTGAAATTTAGTGGGGAAATGAAAAATCAGAATTAAGTGAAGGTATTGAAATAATTGTGTAGTAACAAGGTTTGGATGCAGAGTAGGAAGACCTCTGCTGCTTATTTTGAAGGGTCTTCCTATTTGGATTGGAGCTATTTCCTTGAGTACTTGAACTGATGTCCTCTACTGTAGCAAATGCTTCCTGACCACTGTTGGATTGAGGGGGAAACAAGAAAAATAGGGGCTGTGTGCAAGCAGAGACATTCAGTTGACATTCTTCTCCAAATATATATATATATATGCACCCAACACTGCTTTTCTGGGTCACCGACCTCATATTCTCAGTTAAATCTCTTTAACTTCCTGGAGATCGCAGTGGGAGTGACACATTTGTACAGAAGATGTAAATTAGGACATTTTGCTCTTCAGCGAAACTTCACTATGCATCTCGGAGCTTTAGAGAAGGAAAAGTACAAGTGTGATACAATTACTGTAAGCTCAAACAAACAAATGAGAACCCAAATATCTTCAATGAATGAAGTGAGTTCTGATTCTCGGCCGTGTTGGACCGTTAGATCATTTATACATCACCTACCACTGACCAGATTTGGCCAGTTTATAAGGAGTACTTAAACTACCTGCTCAGCTACATCAAGATCAGGAAGTATGCAATCCAGTGTTAGGGAATAACAAGCCAGCTTGTGTTTTGCTTTCCTTTAGTATACTTTTAATGTTTTTTAGGTCTTTAACCCTCTGGTAAATTGACTGACTCATGTTTTAAACAGGACAAGCCCATTCAAAGTACTTTTTCTGGTTTCAAATTGGGAAATTATGATTTAATGTTTACCTTATGTCTCCTGTTCTGATCCATTCAACAGAGTACAAAGCTCTTTGTTTCCTCCTTCCTCCTCAGAGGTTCTATAGCATGTGGTTTTGTTGATTCACATAGTCTAGGAGGGCAACATAATAATTAATCAACAGCTGAATGGTATATATTTTTCATGTAATTGCTTAACATTCAAACTGAATTTTAAATGTTAAATTTGGCAAGGCTAGACTGTCACTTTCAGCATCATGCTGAGCAATAATTGGTATGTGTGCTACACCAGCTCAGAACGAACTGCATCATATTATGCGACATGAAATTCCTCCCAGATATGTCCACAGCACAGAAAGTGGTGTTTGGAGCACAGTATGTGACTAATCATGTTAAGGTAAGTCCAGCTGCTCTGGGCTGCAAGAAGGAATAGAGCCAATAATCTGCTGATTATTGATTTGGTCCATGAAGAAACAAAGGCAAACCATTTATCTGATCTTGCATTTGAAAGTTCAGTTTCAGACTAAAGTAGAGTGAGTTCTGACAGTTATGGCAGGGAAGAAGAATTATAATCTGGTTTCTGATTGCAAGTCAGTTTTCTTTTTTCTTTTTAATTCAACTTTAGTATTGAGCAAGTGAATAATCTGAGCGAAGTACAAGCCCTAAGGAGGTTGAGTCCACATCCTAATATCCTTACGTTACATGAAGTTGTTTTGTAAGTATGGTTCATTCATTTCTTCCTTATTTTGCTCAAGCAGTATGTGGTAACTTCTGGATCTAGATAGGAGCTTAGCCAGCCTTTCATTCCAGCAGAAAGAAAAAAAACAGCTGACCTGTCAAATTCTTCAGTCACTGTGGTGTGTGGTTTTTTTTTTGTTTGTTTTTTTTGTTAAATGAGCACTTGCTGTTTTATAGTTTAATACAGCTATAAAACACTTCAACATCCGTATTAAGATGACAGGCTAGATGTATTTCTAGCATACCTAAACTTCATGTCATATCATACAATACTTGCTGATGATTTGAACCCATGTCCCAAACCCACTGAGTTTAGCTATATAACACTGTGTCTGCTGGAGACTCTTGGTTTGGCGTGCTCAGAGCTCATTTGCTGCAATGCATCCTGGTACCTCAATGATCTTGGTTTGGCCTGGTAGTTTGAAGTCAGGATCCAGACAAGCTATTTGGCAGCATCATTTTGTAGGTAACTTTGCAGATACTCCTTTGCAAATAGTACATGAGAGGCTGGTAGTCATGTCAGCAGCTTAGCTCTGGAATCCTCAGCTTCAGCTGCTGTGATGTTAATAAAGTGTAATCCAGATGGCCAACCAGCTCTCCTGGCTCTTCTGCAGTCTATGAACTGGATTGCTGACTGTACCCCCACTTGTTGGCTGTCAGGGTTAACAGAGCATTACAGGGGGGTGTGATTAATGCAATTATCTTCTTAGAAAAACTGAAGACCTAGAGCTGTCTGCCTCTGCAAGGCAGGGAAATGGGAAATACAGCGTTATATATACCGCTGTACCTCACGCTTAAAACTGCTGTTGTCAGCAAAGCAGAGATTCCAGTCAGGCCTTCATTTCCACCCAACACACTTCTGATGACCAAGCTAGAAAGTATTTTCAAATATGGCATAACGCTTTTCCTATCTTATTGTGAGGTTTTATCACTTCAATTTACTGGAAATCTCTTGATACTGAACAGTGCTGTATAGCTCAAAAACAAGCATTCAAGTACCTTCACTGACTGTTGCAAAAGATACTCTGACAGTGCAAGCTATAAGTATGAAATGTCAGAGCCTGAGCTGAAAAACATGAAAGCATCAGTTGAAAATGACCATTTTAGCACTGGTTAAATTACTTTTTCTCTACACTGTATACAAGTGAACATGTAAATTTTGTTTCTACTTTAAAGTCTCCTGATTTGTTTCTTCAGTGATAAAAAAGCTGGCTGCCTTTCACTGATATGTGAACTTATGGATATGAATATTTATGAGCTGATAAAAGGTATGTGGCATATGCTTCAACAGACAAACTCTCCTTGTGTAGACTACAAAGTGGAATTAATTACATTCTGTTCACTGCTCCGTGTTATGAAATCTATAGTGAGATTTTGTGCCGTACTGATTTACTCTTTTTTGTCTGCCCAGATGGTTAAAGCAGGGATGCATGCAGAACGTTTCCAGTGAGTCAGGTCAATGCCCCTCTATTTCTACAGTTAAACTTTCCACAACAACATGGAAAAAACCTTGACTACAAAATAAATGCTTTATATAACAAAAAAATGCAACTTGAACAGGCTCTTGTCAGGTCAGGACCTCGACAAAACAACTTGAAAATGATTCCAATTTGTTTTAAAGGCCACTGAATAATGCTTCTCCATTTTTCAGTGAGCATTTTGCACTGAAAACACCTGTTTTGAAGACTTGTGAATCTGGATGTCAAAGCAGGTGGGATGCCACAGAGCTTAAGGAAGCATTCCTACAGAAAGAACAAAAGCTGACTGTTAAAAGGACCTCCTGTAGGCACCAAAGGAGTCGGTTACAGTGCTGGAGAGACACTTATTTACAATGTCAGTAGTAAAAGAGGAGATTCTGGTGGAGTTATTTAAAATTTGCATTGTCTTTACAGCTGGGAGATTCATTTGACTCAACAACTACTGGCATTCAGTGTCATGCTCTCAAACATTGTACCTGTGACACTGAGTGTTCAGATCAGTAAAGAGTGACTCCGAGTGTTCAAAGAGGTAAAGATCCGAGATTAAAATAGAGTGATCAAAGAAACAGACACGAATAATGGCTGGCTTTCATTAAGGCTTTTTGTTTTTCCATGATGGATTTGTGAAGTCAAGTGAGGTGAGCAGCTGACTGTAGGCAGGAGCCCTCACTGACATGCAGTTAGTTCAGTGCGTTAAAAACAAACCTGCATGTTCTCCCTCTAGGAAATATACAATTGTGGAAAAAGAGAATGTTTAGATTTGCTCTCTAACTGCCTTTATTTTTTTCCAGCTTGCTTTCACAGGGTGCACACTTCTCAGTGTTTCTCTTGTAGGCTTTTTTTCATGTGAAAAAGCCTGCCGTATTAAGCATTGAACACAGATGGAAATGAATCTTGCAGTGTCAGTGTGTTCTGTATTTATGGATTGGTTAGTTGGTTGTTTGTGGTTTGTTTTTTTTTAATTTTAGAATAGCAAGATGGTTTTGTTTGTTTGCTTCAGAAAATAACTTTGGTGGTTTCACAGTAGGCATTGGTAATTTCCTATGGGGCAGGAGTTGATCTTTCCGTTGTCTTCCCCTCATTGCACTGACAGATTCCTGTTAGTTCAGTCGAGGCTTTTTGTGTTTACACGAGGCCATCCTTCTCGTGCTCTCAGCATGTATCCCAGGGCTATCAGTGACAACCAGCCTTGCCTTGGGCTCGAGTCAGAAGGCTTTGGTCATTTAAAGTGAGGAAGTAAATAAGGCCCAGAGAGAGGCGGGGGAGATGCCCCAAAGAAAAATGGCTGTAGCCTCCCAGTGCTGCCTTCTTACAGTTGCCTCAGTAATGGCTTCCCAGTAAGCTTTCTGCAGAGGCAAACCTGAAAGTAGAAGAGCATCTGCTCCAGATTTTAGTAGTGACCCGTGACGAGGAAAAAACAACTGAGCACAACTTCTTTTCATGAACGCTTGGTTTTTTAAATACTACCAGTAACCAGAGGTGGGTTGAATGGCCAAATCTTTTAAGATCTTCTACTGAAATCAGCGAAAATCCTGATGTTGGCACACCATCTCTCTCTACTGGGGTAAGAATACTACCCTTCCCGGTGGAAGTGAGCTCTGTTTCAAGTGCCCGGAGGGCTGATCCTGCTCGGTGGATTAGGGAGGAGGAGTGGAGGTCCCCTCCCCCTGCCCCACCCGTTACCCACGGTGCTGGCAGCCTGCACACCACTACCTGCTTTGGTTTGCAAAAATGGGATCGCTTCTGCCACTGCTGACAGCGTTGCAGCATTATATAAAGGCATTATAGTGAGATTAAAAGGCCTCTGGAGCCCATGAAAGGAAAAAGCCCAGTAGTTACTGAAGGGCTCTGAAAAGTAGATTGCATTTTATAACTGTTATTCTTGTGCAACTGCAGTGGCAAGCTGAGCTACCTGGGTTGAGCTGTAATTTGCAAGTCAATAGTGAATCACGGACATTTAAGCATCACATTAACTTGAGGTGACCGATAGGAATCTTGAACCTTAAAGCCTGTAACTTTTTTAGAAAGGAAATCAGATGTTTAGGAGTGAAATACTGCAGTTCTATCAGAACTTGGAGATGCAGATAATGGAATAAAAACAGGTAGTAAAAGTTAAGGCCCTTTACAGACTACTGAAAGGACAGTTATGTTAGCTGAACTATTCTGATCCTTACTGAAATTTAAGCTATGCCTGAATTTGAGTGGAAAATGGACTACAAAGCTAGCTATAAATGACAGAAATAGCCACAAATGGTAATGTCAGTGCACCACTGGAAGCTGAACAGTATTTCCTGGTATTCTTCCGTTTGCTAAAAATGACCTGTACACCTTGAAATTTAATTCTAGGACGGAGAAAACCATTGCCTGAAAAAAAAATAAAGAGCTACATGTACCAGTTGTGCAAATCTCTTGATCACATACATAGGTAAGAGACCAGGTGCAGCAACACCTTTGCAGTAAATGCATCTTACACTGACTTTAGGGTCATGGCTAAGCAGATCCCTACAAGTACCTGAGGCAGCAGGCTGCTGCAGGGTGAAAAAAGGACATTGCCCAGATGCAAGCTGGCAGCCAGTGCTGTTGCCAGCAAGTGAGGGGAGCTGCAGGAAGCCCTCCTGGGAACATGGGGCCCCTTCCACACTTTGTAACCATAGGAGAGGAAAAGATCGCTTGGCCTCCCCTTCCTCCACTCACCCTTTCCCCATTCCCATACCTGTAGCTCTTATCCCACTGTGGTGGTAAAATTAATTTGTTGACTCTGCTGTTGGTAAGGCTGATGGAAGTGTTAGTTACTTTATGGATGATTTGCTTGGTTGGTTTTTGTTTGCTTGTTTTACAAGTGGAAGCACTGATAATATTTATCTTGGCACTGAACTCTTCTCTCTGATGTGTTTCTATTGGTACAGAAATGGGATATTTCACAGAGATGTGAAACCAGAAAACATATTAATAAAGGTAATGCATTTTATGTGGAGAATATTACAAGTACAGTTTTTATCATATAGATATATATAACCTTATTATATAAGTAAGTATATACTTATATAAGTAACTATATATGTTATTACGTCATTTATATATATATATATAAAATATATACAGATTATATAATTTATATAAATTGCATTAAAAAGTTGCCTCTGATGCTTCAGTCCTAATGTAGAGGAATGAATGGAGAAGCAGATTTGTTACTGGCACTAACATGAGGCAAAGCAGATGTGTTAGAGCCTCCCTGTGTCCCTGCCCATGTGCCAAGGCCCCAAGGCCAGGCTGGATGGGGCTGTGAGCAGCCTGCTCTAGTGGGAGGTGCCCCTGCCTATAGCAGGGGGGTGGAGCTGACTGATCTTAGAGGTCCTTTCCAACCCAAACCGTTCTATGATTCTGTGATGATTCTCTGCCAATCTGCAAAATGATCCTTAATTATCAATCAATATATATTTTGCTCTGTGTTAATTTAGAGATGAGAAATAGGGTTCACTTTTTGCTTTCTTTCTAGGTTTAATCTTTACATTTAGTGGAAGTTACTCTCACAGAAGANAGGCCCTTTACAGACTACTGAAAGGACAGTTATGTTAGCTGAACTATTCTGATCCTTACTGAAATTTAAGCTATGCCTGAATTTGAGTGGAAAATGGACTACAAAGCTAGCTATAAATGACAGAAATAGCCACAAATGGTAATGTCAGTGCACCACTGGAAGCTGAACAGTATTTCCTGGTATTCTTCCGTTTGCTAAAAATGACCTGTACACCTTGAAATTTAATTCTAGGACGGAGAAAACCATTGCCTGAAAAAAAAATAAAGAGCTACATGTACCAGTTGTGCAAATCTCTTGATCACATACATAGGTAAGAGACCAGGTGCAGCAACACCTTTGCAGTAAATGCATCTTACACTGACTTTAGGGTCATGGCTAAGCAGATCCCTACAAGTACCTGAGGCAGCAGGCTGCTGCAGGGTGAAAAAAGGACATTGCCCAGATGCAAGCTGGCAGCCAGTGCTGTTGCCAGCAAGTGAGGGGAGCTGCAGGAAGCCCTCCTGGGAACATGGGGCCCCTTCCACACTTTGTAACCATAGGAGAGGAAAAGATCGCTTGGCCTCCCCTTCCTCCACTCACCCTTTCCCCATTCCCATACCTGTAGCTCTTATCCCACTGTGGTGGTAAAATTAATTTGTTGACTCTGCTGTTGGTAAGGCTGATGGAAGTGTTAGTTACTTTATGGATGATTTGCTTGGTTGGTTTTTGTTTGCTTGTTTTACAAGTGGAAGCACTGATAATATTTATCTTGGCACTGAATTCTTCTCTCTGATGTGTTTCTATTGGTACAGAAATGGGATATTTCACAGAGATGTGAAACCAGAAAACATATTAATAAAGGTAATGCATTTTATGTGGAGAATATTACAAGTACAGTTTTTATTACATAGATATATATAACATTATTATATAAGTAAGTATATACTTATATAAGTAACTATATATGTTATTACGTCATTTATATATATATATATAAAATATATACAGATTATATAATTTATATAAATTGCATTAAAAAGTTGCCTCTGATGCTTCAGTCCTAATGTAGAGGAATGAATGGAGAAGCAGATTTGTTACTGGCACTAACATGAGGCAAAGCAGATGTGTTAGAGCCTCCCTGTGTCCCTGCCCATGTGCCAAGGCCCCAAGGCCAGGCTGGATGGGGCTGTGAGCAGCCTGCTCTAGTGGGAGGTGCCCCTGCCTATAGCAGGGGGTTGGAGCTGACTGATCTTAGAGGTCCTTTCCAACCCAAACCGTTCTATGATTCTGTGATGATTCTCTGCCAATCTGCAAAATGATCCTTAATTATCAATCAATATATATTTTGCTCTGTGTTAATTTAGAGATGAGAAATAGGGTTCACTTTTTGCTTTCTTTCTAGGTTTAATCTTTACATTTAGTGGAAGTTACTCTCACAGAAGAGAGCAGACAGAGTAGGTTTTGGAAGATTTCTTCATTGAAATCTGTTCTCTCAGCAGTTTCAGAATGTTATTTTGCTGATGTCTGAAAATCAAGGATTTTAAATTCCAGTTGATGAAATATTATTTTGTGGGGATAATTTTTTCTTTTTAATGCCACAGAAGCACACAGGAGAAAACTGGTGCAAAGAGAAGCTTAAACCATCCGTTATGTCACTGCTAAGCACACGAAGTCAGAGAAAATAACTTAATCCAGATGTCCTATTTAGCAGTCTTCCTTTCAGTAATAGTCCGTATGCTTTTCAATTAACTCTTAGCTCTGGCTTTTAATGATGTAGAGAAAGGCATTTCTGCATATTGTGGGACACAGATCTCTTCAACTCTTGGGGCTGTGTGCTATTTAAATGCAGTTTTACTGCTGTAACACTCCCCTTGGGCTTTCTGAAATTTTATTCTTCAAGGAATCTGTGATTTCTTTTATGGCAACTGCTTCACATGTGTCAGGAAAATCCTCGCCTGAATATTTCAGTGTTTCTAAATTCAAAATACTTTATTTTTGCAGCAGAATACCCTGAAGTTAGCAGATTTTGGATCTTGTAGGACTATATATTCTAAGCAGCCATATACAGAATATATCTCAACACGCTGGTACCGAGCACCTGAATGCTTGCTTACGAATGGCTACTACAGCTACCAAATGGATATCTGGAGTGCTGGCTGTGTTTTCTATGAAATCACAAGGTACTGTGCACAGTAGAGGGTCTTGCTTTTCAGTACCAAGAAAGTCAAAGGTAAATAACTGAAACAAGGAGCACTTGGTAAAGACAATCTCATCTGTTTCCACTGTTTCATGGAACTTCAGTGCACGATTAGTCTGCAGGGCTGAGGAGGCAGTGATCATCCCTTGTGTGGCAATCCCTTCACCCCATTATGCCAGTGATAATCAGCAAGATGTTTGGGAAAACGTGATAGCCAATACAAAATACTGACAAGGAAAATAACATTTTTGAACAGTCCCCCACTCCCACGCCTGTGTCCTCGTATTTGAATTTGGCAAAAATGTATTTTATCTGCCCTGTCTCTGAAGCATGGCTCATGTCCTGGCACGAGTATCACTAGCTTATTAATGCAGTTAATACATTCATCGCTCTTATTAGTACATTTGATGGCAAATTTTTCCCCTTTTTCATGACTTACTCTTCTGTGAAAACAGAGGAGATCAGAGAAGGCACTCCCCTGGATTTACTGGTTGGTTTATGGAATGGTTCGTTCAGGAGCCGTGTGCCAGGCCAGGACCTTGTGTCCTGGGACATCTTCAGGTTGGGTTCTGGTGAAGAAAGCGTTCAGGAAAAAACAGATTAAAGCCCTATAGGACAATCAAAGATGGTAAAGCCGTAACTCAGTGAAATGGTCCTTGGTCTTCAGAAAACAAAAACCTGAAAAGCCACCATGAGTATTTCTCCAGTCTCTCTGTGCCATAGCAACAGCAGCAGTCCTTCTCTGTCCTCCTCCCACACTGCTGCCTCTGATATGCAACCAGGAGTGGTAACATTTGCTTTGCTCCTTTCCTCCTCCTCCACATGGCAAGTGCAGCTGCTGCCATCACATTAGATGACAACGCTTATGCTTTGGCTGCTAACTTGGAGAAACAGTTCTACTTCGGTCAGAAAACTGTTAACAGAAAAATTCCAAATGTGGTAGTTCTCTTGCAAAGTAAATTGGGAACAAATGTTTTTAAGATATTGTGTTTCCCCATTCCAATTGGGATTGGTGTCCTTTGAAGTTTTGCAAGAAAAGTACGTGCTGCAAACGGGATATTGCCTCCCAATTTTAGCTTAATCTAACAAATTTCAGTCCTTGCAGCCACTGCACATTTTCAGAGACCTAACACGTGTTCAGAAATAAATGAGGGATGTTTCCTGGAAATACGTGGATACAAAGGTACAGATTTGCCAAGCTAAAGGAAGTTATACACAGGTTTGTTTCTTCTTCAGAGGATCTTAACAGCAGTTTTTGCTGCTGAACATTTGCCAAAGTCTTACACTTGAGACCACGTTTTTATCTTACTCAGCCACACTTGTCTTTGAAGTCCTCTTCTCCCTTTCTCTGCTCCTCGTAGACCCAGGTTCCTGTGCTGCACAGATTCCTGCCTTCTGTGGACTGCGCAGTTGTTGTTCCTTCAGTTCTCGCTTTACACTTCTAGACGGTGCATTTCTGACATTTTTGTAACTCACACGGAAGCCACTCCCACTCCTGCTGGAACTGTGAGATACAGCTGCCCAACAGGAACCCAGTCTTTTTCTCCTTCCTCACAAAGAGATTTGGAGCTGTGTGCAGACAGCTGTTGTATTGAATTTACAAACCATTAATAGAAGCTTCTCCCTTCTACAAAGGGGGCTGAATGTTTTGCTTTCAGGAACTGAGTGGTGCTAATGAAGATGTATTTCTTTAAATTGTGTGCCAAGTGAAATGTTCTTCTTGCATGGAAGAAGGGAACACATGCAAGAATTAAATGTTAGTGGACCTAACGTGTTGAGTGAGACTGCTCTATTGGTAACAACATCTTCAGGGACTCTTTGCAAGTTTTATATTAACTGAGGATCAGGCTCAGGAATGTAGTTCAAATTACCATCTCTCCACTACTGCTGTTTGTAAGGAACCTGTGTGTAGGAATGGAATGTTTCTTATAAATATGTATTTCTTTGTGTGTACACGGTGAGAGGGACTGCTTGGTTTTGCTGTCTTTTAAGGAGGAAAATGCTGTTTTGTGGGATCTGCTACTTTGCTAGCAGAAAACAAAATCCCATCTCCGTTACCTTTCATGAGGAGGGATGTTGTCCTTATGTATTTTACTCCAAACTACAGAGCTCTGTTTAATAACCCTCACTACCCTTTCCATCCAAAAATGCAGTTGTAGTAATCTGCTGCTCAATTATTATCCTGTAGTTGCTGGCTGGTATCAAAAATGTTCACAGATAAATAATCCTGAAGTTTATCTTTCTCTTAAATGGAGAAAAACAACAACAAACAGTGGCAGCAATGTCACTTGAACCCGTTTAACTGCCTGCTGTGTAACACTGCTGTTATCTCTTACTTTGCAGTTTTCAGCCTCTCTTTCCTGGATCTAATGATCTGGACCAAATTTCAAAAATCCATGATGTTATAGGCACTCCTGCCACCAAAACTCTCACCAAGTTCAAGCGGTAAGTTTGCCTTCTCACAGCTGTCAATCTCAGCAGTTAAATATTCAAAACACGGCGTTATGGCCGGGATGTTTCTGTGCAGGGAACTGCCACCACCTTCTACTTGTGCTGTGACAGCTGCTGACCAAAGAGTGGTGTGTGCTTCCTACCCCTCTTCCCCAGAGATGGTCACACATTTGTGAGCCTTGTAGGCAGAGCAGAAGAAACCTGAGCTTATAACAGTCTTATTTGGCCTTTTTTCTTCTATGCTATCCTTAAGGCCAATGACATAACCTGTTAGGAAAAAAAATATTTTGTCCAAGTATTACTTAATAATAGATGATTACCTAAGTCTAATTATTTTTGTCCAAGTATAAGCTGCAATTTTGCTCAGAGTATTTCTGTTCAGTGACAAGGCTTATCTGTATTTTAACACAGGTCAGCAATTCTGAGTTTTCATTTCCCTTTTAAAAAAGGAAAGGGAGTACCTCCCCCGGTGCACAGTTTGTCTGCTAAGGGATTAGCTCTCCTGTATGCAATGATACAGTACGATCCTGACGAGAGAATTGCTGCCCGTCACGCGTTGCAGCATCCTTATTTTCAGGAACTCTGGCAAGTGACTTAAAATCTTTTCAGTCTTGAACACTAAGATCAAGAAGTGGAAGAACACCGTGTGTTTATTCCCAGTGGACTGAAGTTTGCTTACGGTGCTAATACTTAGCTTTTGCAATACAATGGAATATCAGTCAATGTAATTCTTTGCACTGAGTCCAAACTTCACTTAAAGCACAACTGATGTTTTCCCTCTTATTCTCTTTTTCCCCCAAACGTTTTAGGGCAGCTGATACACAAGTTTTGGCCACACACAAAAAAGTAGAATTACTGGAAAATACAGTAGGGCGAGTACCTCTGCATTTGTGGCAGATCCCAAAGGAAAGTCAAAGAGAGGTAATATTTATGTGGAAGCATTGACAGTCCACTTCGAGAAAATAATCTGTGAGACTGAGCTCGTTAGCTAGAAATAAATGTTTTACTTAAGCTGATGACTTGGTTTTACTCAGTCTGCCCAAAACCAATCTTCCTTGGGTCTGGAGCAGACCCCCATCGCCCCAAACCCTGAGTTTTAGAAAAAATAAGTTTCTCAGAGAAATTAAACGTTACTTCTTTATCCTAAAAGCATTCTCTTAGGAAAGTCCAGGAAAAAACAAAACGTCACCGTGGACCTCCTCGTGGAGAACTACCAATGTTGAGTCCTCCTGGAGCAGCTAAGCTGCCTTGCCCTCCTACACCCTACACTTCACATTCAGTTTTTCCTGCAGCTAAGGAAAGTGGTGAAACCTCTGTGCTGCAGTCCGTCCCATTCATTGGACCAAGTACCAAGGTACAGATTCTCAGTTGCTCATTAAAGCATAACAGCAAAATAGGTCTTATGAAGCAGATGTCAAACTTCTGTTGTTTCTTCAACAGTCTGAGAAACAGAAGACTCTTAAGTCTTCCCTGAAACATTACCACTTACCTGCAATAGAACGACGAGGAGGACGTTACTGACCGCTCTGAAGGTATTTAGTGTGAGGAAAAGTAAAACTGCAGTGAGACAGCCCATTGTGCTTTTGTTGTGAGAGACCCAGCAAGAACAGCAGTGTGTTATTTTGTGTTTCTGGCAATGGTCAGAAACTCCCCGAGCTATGAAGGGCTGCTTGGCTAGCTTTGTGGTGTTCTGCTCCTGAAGATGATCAGTATTTAACTAAACTGAACTATGCTACACTTTCTAAATATATTTTTTTTCCTTTTAGAACCCAATGGAGGGATTGGTTAAAAACAACATGAGAGGATTTGTTGAGGTTCAGTATTAGGAATGGACCATTACCCACAGAATGCAAGTTTTCATATTAGATAATAAATGGCAGCTAATTTCTGGAAAGTATTTACCTCCTGTATTTAATGACTTCAATCTCAAGCTTTACTGAGAACTTGCAGATTAATTTGATACAGTGGGTGTAACTGGTCAGTGTTTTTATATACGTACCAGTTAAGAGGGTGAGCAACTTTTTAGCTGATTCAAAAGCAAACCAGCTAAGACGGCTCACATACTGTCCTAGTGGAGGAATTTAGTCCATCAATAGATCAGAGAAAAGGGACACTTCAACAGCAAAATGCAAAGGTAGATGCTGATTCTCATTTTAGTTTGAAACTTGTACTGGGTGAAGGTCATCTTTCCCCCACTTCTAAGTAGAAAATAATTCCTGAGTGTGAGCACGGGAAGGCACAGTGAGCAGCTGAGTTATGCTGTCCTGCTACTGGCATTCATCCTTGTATGGCAGAAGTTCATACTGTTCAAACCAGACAGGTAGAGAGCTTCAGCAGTAATAAGGCAATGCAATATTTGAATTTGTAGCATACATATATAACCTAAAAAAAATATTAAAAGCTGTGATGCTGAGAGACAGAATGAAGGACTGCAGCTCTACAGGCAGCATAGTATGAACAGTAACCTCCAGCTTCTTACGTTTTTTGCTGTGAGCTTATCCAGGGGTTCATACAGAGCAGAAGATGGTGAGAAAAGGTTATCAGGCTTTGTACATCACCAGCAATTTTCTCTCACGTTAAGTGTTGGGGGCTGTCGGACTGTTAGAATGAAAGAAAGAGCAATTCAGCAGACTGCTTTTGCTAAGAAAACTAGGTATTTCATATGAAGCACCACTGTGGAATGTTTTCTTCATTTATTTTAAGCTTTCAGGTGCATTTTTGCACATTTTGGCACATACAGTGCTTTGTGGACATTTATTTAATAACAAGTTCCTTATTGCTGTTCTTCTGGAAACCAGTTACAGTTCCCTGTTGGATTAGTGGGCAAACCTGAGTTTTCCCACTTGCATTCTGGTTAAAACACATTCAACCTTAAAATATGAATTGGCCGAGCTACCTACCCTCGTCCTTGCAGTTAAAATTCTACTTCGCAATGATCAGTTTCATCATTTAATTGGCTTTAATCTATCACTATCTTTTCCTGCCACGTTAAGAGCTGTACCTTTTGTAGAACTCTAAACGATTCCCAGGTAAGTCATTTTCTTCCTACAGTTTTTCCATAGTGGAGAAGGGATGGGGGTGGGAAGTTTAAGCTCCCAGGTGACAGAAATATGGCAAAAAAACCCAAAGCACATACAGAGTGCGTGCTGTTCAACTGTGATTTGTGGCAGGACTTGCTCTGCCACAGGCATGGAAGCAGCTGCTATTATTACCCTCACGTTGGGTGCTGTGGTCCTTCCGGTACTGTTTCTTTTTCCTACAGCTGGTAAATTACAGCAAATCCTTTAGAGGCCTTCATTACACCTTTTCCTCAACTGCTTCACTTTGTCTCAACCCCAGTGAAGCGCTCATATAAAGAACTCTCCAGGGAGATAACTACATCAGCTTTCAGTGGCAAGGTTTATCTGTATTTTAACAGTTAAACCCAATACATTAATAAAACAGAACTTCTGAACAATAACACTGCTCAGTTTCAGTGCTTTCCCCATTCTGTGTATTTTAGAAAACCCCAGCTATACAAGAATTGCAAAGTACAGTTCTGTCTTTAAAAGAAGTGGGCAATCCCAATGCCAGTTTATTAATACTTGGGGCACTTCTTTATATATGCTAGCTGCAGGACAGCAATGGGAAGTGCAGTTACAAGCAGCTACTGCTGTTGTTTCTCTCCAAGTTTTCACTCATATCATCTCCTGCCTGAAGGCACCTGTTGGCTACTTGCAGTTAAAAGCAGTGCACCCAGCTCCGTGGCCAGCAGCAGGATGGGCACTTGGTTGCTGACTTACAGCCTACTTCCAAGCATGCTGCACTCTCAGGATTGCAGCCTCAGCTCTACTCTGCTTACCCAGAGCCCGTCTGCAACACTGGCCACAGGGCTGCATGTTTCTGCACAGGGACACGGGCCATTGCTGGGGCATGATGCGAGGCACTGCCTCTCTGTCCTTTTTCAGGGCTTTTTTTTAAGTGTTCTGTTGCCAACTGACTAAAATTAGTGTTTAGAGATGTGTTTCTGTAGTAGCTATCAGCTTGAAACTGCTGAACACTAAACAAGACGCCTGTAAGAGGGAGCAATGAGTTGTCTCAAAACCACATCTCCTGCGTGCTGACATAACTTCAGTTCGCCAGGTCAGGAGGTCGCTGTGTCTGCTACTGCTGGATTACTCACTGCTGGGCTCCCAAGAGAACCAACACACAGCACGATGTCATCTCCAAATCCTTACCCTGCAAAGCTGTCTGCGAGCCTTCCACTACATGGTGTACTTCAGGAGAAAGCATTGGGAATGAGAATGGGCCCAAGTTCCTTCGTTTTCCCAGTCAGAAATCCAACTGTATTAAATACGAAGCAATGTTCCAGGTGAGATTGTTTTTTTTTAAAAAGGAATTTGTTCTACAAAGTTGATATTATATTTCTGTACCAAACATTTAATTCAACAAAGGATTGATTACATCAAAACTGACCAAATTTGAACAGAAAGTAAACAAAAATGCGTATTCAAGATAGTTTAATATGTATTTTCTGAATTAGAAATATCACTTTCTTAAATGAATGAGTTTCTAGTGTAATGATCCATTAATCCCGTCCCCGTCACTGAATTACATTATTTATACATATAGTACAGAGCTGATTGCAGTTGGAAACAACAATATTAAAATAAATGTTTAATAGATACAAAGGATCTTTTCTCCACAACATAGTATTTCTGGTGTTCAGACACCAATTTTAAAGTAATTTTCTATTAGCATTAAACTATTTAAGTGCAAAACAATTCTGTTTTAAAAATCTACGATTGCAGCATCCATCTTCCTGAATAACATTGGAAGCCGGAAAGTAATGACTTTCATGTTCTATGAGTGCATTCCAGGCTGTCCTCTCGCCATCTCTGCTTAAAAAAATCAGTGCAAAATAAACAATGGTGAAGTACTAAATTTAACCATTGAGCTTACTTCGATTTAAGAAACATACTTTATTTTACACTATGTATATTTTATTTATATATTTATATTTATAGATTAAATTACACTGGACTTTAAAAGTATAAAGAAAACCAAAAACGTTACTATTTTGTGACCGCGGCACCTAAGGAAGCTTTTTGCTCTTTCAATGAAAGCTTCCTTGGGCGAGCAGCTAGCACTATTAGCTGTAGTAAGAACTCATTACATTATTCCTTTTCAGATTACTATGTGATTCACATAATTCCATGTTTACACTCTGCCACATTATAATTTGTGATGCTCTTTGCCTGAAGAACAGCTCCTGGTTCCATTGCCATTACTTCTTGTCCTGTGTTCAGAGATTTGCTAGCAGTAGTGTGGTGGCTATACTACAGTTCCACTTGGAGAATTGGCCTGGTTTTGGGATGACAATAAACCCTGCAAACAAAGCAGTTTACATTAATCCAGCAAGAGAACCTGAGAGTACTTTCACAAAATCATCAGCCTGAAGCTAAAAGTAGTACAATTTAGCTTTACCACCGCTTGCTCACTGCAGGCATCAGCACCTTCTTCCCCGCAAAACAACCTAAGCCACTACTGTACCAGCCAGCAGCACACAGCAGAGCTCTCAGTGTGAGAGCAGTGTGTGTTTCTGCCACGCGGTGCAGGCCATGCTGACGCTCCAATGCGGTCTCCGTGTGCTCGGAGGCACCACACAGCAAAACAGCCATCACTTCACTGGGGGTAGTGACAAACGGACCCATTTCAACAGCAACAAGCCTGACAACTGGCCTGACATGGGAGGACATTTAGTCTCTTATAGGCCATGAAATATTACAAGGTTTAAATAGAAAAACAGATTCTCTAACCACATAGCAAGCTTGGTCGCTGGATGAGGATGACACACCGAGTAAGAGCTCAGTAACATTTCCCATTACGACTTAAGCGTGTGTTCAGGATTTATTCACACTGCACTGCTGTTGTAACAAAATGAGACTTTATTCCAGGTGAATCCTGCTGCTGTGTGGCAGCCCCAGCTCATCAGGGGCTGCCATTCCATATGAAGGCAGCTACACCGTGGGCAATAGGCCCTGCTCTCGATGTATGCATAGCAGCCCCTTTGTAATTGCTCACACAAAAGGAACCATACATCAGTTATTTAGGGAGAGCTTCATATCAAATTGCCACTTCGTTTTCTTGCATTGTCGTTGTTTAATTAAAACAACTGCCAGCAGACTCACACAATGGCAGCTAAGCTGGAAGCACACCAGTGACTATGGTTGTGCAACTCACGCTATGTAGGCATGACAAGTGCACTTGTACCAGTTCCTCTCAATAGCAACCAGCTTAGTTTCTTACCTCAAAAATAAAGTTCCTGTGACTCAAATCCATCAAACCAGACAGGTTCGGGCAGCATTTAACACACAGTGCTGAATTAGGTCACATCTTCAGAATCTACAGGAGCTCTTTCTTGCTCAGGTCCCAGAACTGAAAAGTCACTAATGATGGAAGAAAACCCTGAGCACAACCAGAGGTGGAAGGAGGGCTGGGTGGGCTGGGTTAAACTCAGATGCTTCTACTAAAACAACCATCTTTCCTTCAGCAAAGAAGATTACATCCCACTAAGCAAGTTTCACGTACCCTGGAGAAAGATGTCCAAAAGGGATTATTTTCAGTCTTCGGTAAGAAAGTCACATGGTTCACATACAAACGTGTGCTTTATAAGCACACAGAGAATACTAGGGACGGTGTGACACAAAGTCCTTTTCAAGAGGATCAAGCAAAGAGAAATAAGCATTGTTCTAATACTGCATTTGAGATGCATAGTCAGGAAATGAAGAGTCGTTTATGTTCCTGCACCTCCTGTAGAAGCAGGCAGCACGTGCTGAAGTGTAGTGCAGTGCCTCATTCCCCAGGGAATGCAACAACTCCAGAACACGAGTGAGTTCCAAGACCAGGCACAAGGATTCCCTCAGTCCTGGTTTCATCTCCCACGCTGTGCCAGGGCCCCACAGAGATGTGTGGGAACAGTGGGAACTGCTACCACAACCCTTGTTCTAAATGAACAGCTCTGAGCAGGCAGGGTACAGGGACACCAAACCAGAGAGAACATTACAATTAGTGCGTGTCAGTGACTACAGACATTTCAAACACTTCCTAAAACTTTGCAAGTATCACCTTAAAGCATCATCACACTACAACACCACTGCTATCCCCAAAATTTACTTCTGTGCCACAGGTCAGTGTTGCGAGTTCCACTGAGCACTCAGTCTTCTGAAATCATCTCAAGAGTGCAGATGTTCATACAAGGAAAGCAAGAATCGAAGTCAGGGCTTCAGGTGTAAAGGTCTTACAGAAGAGGGTAAGAGCTCCAGGTGGCCCTAAGTAGCAAGGAAGATTCTAAGCAGTTTTGCCACGATAAAGCAGCTCTAAGAAGTCCCGTTCAGAAAAGCATGCGACTGCTCCAAAAAGTGACTTTTGATGCAAAAACTACCACATCACACTATGAGCTGTAATATAAAGGATGTGGAACTGGAACATTTCTGATGACGCCCTCCAGGGATAAGGTTATAACAACCTAAAAGTTCCTGTGTGGAAACAAAGGATAAAGGAACCGGAGCACAGCGCTTTCTGTGGTGAAACACCCAGGCTGGGCAGGTGGGTGCTGAAGGATGGAACAAAACCTGCAGCACCTCATTAGGGCAACAAAAACACTGCTGCTTAACAGCTGTGACAGAGAAGGTGAGTAACAGAGATAGCACAGCTTGGGATCTGCCCTGCTGGAGAGCGCATACCACACCCCAGCTTCATTTAAGAACAAACAGATCGTACTCAGCATGCAACAGAGACAAACATCAAGAGGCTGTTCAAAAAAGTTTTGAAAAGAAATGTAGTCTTTTATTAGCACTGTTATTTTGTCAGCACGTGATGCTAGCAGGCAGGGGGTGAGAAACAGAGCAGTTACAAGACTCGAGTCAGGAATGGGATAAAAGCACCTTCATCAGAACCTCAGAGAGAGCCCCGAGGAGGTGCTGCATCACTGCCGATCCACTGGGCAGAGGGCTGGGTTGTTTTTCTGACAGCAACGTGGGAGCACATCACATGTGCAGCTTCAGGGCACACTGCCACACCACACTGATCCACGCATCCCAAAATACGCAGCACTTTCTGCAGTTAGTAAAAACTTTGAAGCCATACTGACAGGCTTGCGTAGGAATAAAAAGCAGTAACAAACGCAGTCACAAGGACCATTTCCATCCAGTTGCACAGCTCTCAGCCCTGAGGTCTGCTCAGAAAGCCCTGCAGAGATCAGCCCTTGCACTCTGTGAGATGGCACAGGGTTGTTTATAAGAAATGCCATGACTTGTTTTTTCCCCCTCAGACGATCATATGAAAGACAAAAGTTTCCTAATGGAAACAGTGTGAAAGATCAGGCTGAGGCCACCGACTGTAAAAGTAAATCAAGAAGATGCTGCTAATTAGAATAAAAGCCATCAGTAACTACGGAGTCGGTATTACCTTTATGTAAATTCGAACAGAACTAATTGGAGCCCAGGATTTCACTAATGTAGATAACAAACTGCACGTCAGGACACACAGTCAAGTCACTGTAAAGCTGCTCCCTATGTGCCAACACACAGCTCTGCTGGCACACGCAGTGCTGCTGGGATGGTAACAGCAGCGACTCGGGAGCTCGCTGCATGTCACAGCTCTGCACACTGCTGCTTCGCTTTGGAACTGAAAAAGAAAGCAAAGCAAACAGTCCAGTGTAAACACAACCACTATAAAACACTTTCTGGATGCACATAGGCTAAAAGGGCCCACAGTGCACATCACTAATGCAATCCGGCCAGCAATAAACAACAGCAGAATTGATGAATGCCCACGCAAAAATGCCGTCAATCTGTTACACCATTACTGCATTGCCAATATATGAAATAATAATTATTGGCAGGGCAGTGCACACACAGACTGCTCTTGGTCAGAACTGCAACGCTGACAGAGTCACTCGAAACAAAAAGTCATCCAGACTGAGACCTTCAGCTGACGGAAGAGCCCACAGCCTAACACTGCATTTGAGCAATAATACGCTCAAACAAAATGAGATTTTGCACATTTGTTTAAAATCCTGCAGTCAAATCAGCTGAATTGGATTAAGATTAGCATGAACAAATGGCCAACAGTGTCTGATCCAGATGAGTCAGCATTTATTAGCTTAAATCGTTGAACTGCACATATTTACTAAATCAGATACTAAATCAGCCTGTGATGGAGTCAAAATTAATTACTGAAGAACATTAAGGAAGTCTGAGGAAGCGCCTGCTGAACAGCAACAAGACCTGCTGCAGAGAAACGTTCTGTATGGGATTCAGGGGGACACGGCCAAACCCACAGCCACCTTTACAGTCTGTATCCCATAGAGTTTTAAATGGGTTATTTGCATTTGCTCAGCTCTGTTTTATTCTAGTAGTGTTATAGGAAAGTACAGCTTCTCAGACCGTTTGGCGTATCAGATCTCCTAAGAGCACGTAGTAGCAACACACAGATTGCACTTGCAGCCTCACTTCTGCGTACCCAAAGGAATTTTTCTTCTAATAGAGATGCATCACCACTTTGCTTGCGATCAATGAAAAGCTGCTAGAAAACTAGCAGGCTAGCAAATAATCTTGCTAAAATCACTATGGTTATTTCAAGACTAGTTTTTCATTGGCAAATGGAAGAATTTTTGCTTATTTTCCTGTTGGAGAGGCGTAAGATGCAACTAAGTGTGCACTGGGAAAAGCACAGATTGCTTCTGCCAGCAGAAAGCAGATTTGACTCAGTCAATAGGAACTGCAGCTTCACTGAGGCAGCGAGGGCTCACGTGGAGACAACACTTCCCTCTGCAGCCCCTGCAAACCTTAACTGCCAGGAAGGTTTTAACTTTCTGCACTGGAAAATAACACCATTGAAATAAACCAGGAGAAAAACTGGGGGAGAAGCAGATGACTTAAGGGAAACTCATCTTGGTTAGTTGTTTGAACAACAGCTCTTGCATCACATGATGTAATCAGCCCGCATCTGCTTTCAGGGCAGATTTATGTTGTTTTTCCCTTGGCCCCTGTTCTCAAATACACATACTACACACAGGCCATCACAAAGTGGCCAAGCCGTACCTCCCCAAGTACCAGAATGTTCTCCTGTTCACATAAGAGAGAGCACTTCCTCAGTTTTAGTCTACAGATGACTTTCCCCTAAGAGATGAAGAGTGCCCTACCTCAGTCAGACAGGACCCAGATAAGAAAACCCTTCACCAAAACTTCCCACTGAAACACTTCAGTAAGCATCACTTGCTCGCTTCCTCCAGGGCTTAACACGGAACTATGGCTGCAGGGGTGAAGCTGCCACCAGGCCACCCAGATGAGGCACAACTTCACCTTCACCTAAAGCGGTCCAAGTTCAGATGAGCTTATTTCCAGACCAGTCAAAGCTTTCCTAGACTAAGAACACATGAATCATCCAAGCAAGCCACATCCTCGGGGTTGTAGATTCAGCACTCATTAGGTAAATGTTGGAGTCTAACACTGGAATACACAACGTACCCTGCACCAGAGTCCACAGAGGAAAGAGCTCCTGTAGAGTCCTTAGAAGGAACAGCAAATGCTGCAGCCCAGCTCCTGCTCGGTGGCCAGGCACAACCAGCCCAGACACGTCCATGTCTGTGTTTTACTGAATCTGAGTTCAAACAAAGTTGATAAACGGTTTTATAAATACTCTATTACTCTAATCCTAAAAAAAAAAAATAAATTATTTATATATATGTATATATATCAGAAGACATGACCTTATCAGCAAGATTTAAACATCAAAATGTATGCGTTATCTTGAGCTGAAGGGAAGCATTTACTCAGAGCCAGTTACAGGATGCGATCAACTTCTCACTTTAAAACATGGCAAGTTAACAGTTTGCATTGTGGCCGTTTGTTCAGCACAGTATGGCAGCAAAGGACCACCTACAGACTGCAAGATGAATTAGAACTCAAATGTGGAGAAGGACTATTGAAAGTTATCTACATTTACAGTTCAATCACACATTTTTATTTAACATCAGTATACAGAGGACAACCCCAGCAAGTTATTTTGTAATGTCAAGTATTTAGTAAAGTTCTTCAGCTGTAACAGTGACAATAGAACAGCTAAAAATAAGCAGTATGAAACAAACATGATTTTCTTAAAATTATAAATATACCAACAATACTTCTTAAAGCTTAATTATTGCAACAGTTAAATTAACAATAGTTCATGTTAGAAAGGCTCTATGAAATTTATTCAAGTTGTCAAGAAATTAGATGGAAGTGTAAAAAGGAAATACATATGAATTTTACTTTCGATTTTCACTAAAGGTAGTCAATACAATTTTGTACAGTATCACCTAACATGTCAATCTTTAACAAACTCCAGTATACAGAATTCATAAAATGCAGAAAAAAGATTGTTCAATTTTTACATGTAAATCGACAGTAAATTAACTGACACAAATTTTATTACTGTAACATAAGCAGGCCAGCATTTTAAATATTAATTTAGAAGCTTTATATTGTTAAAGGGGCAGACATATACAGTCATCGCAAGTACATAACCAAATCGTAAGAGGTGGTAATTCGGAACATGGGGCTTCTAAAAAGTGTTTAGTAAAAGTCATGTTATTTCCTAGTCCAGACATCCTCGTCATAAAGCCTTTGCAGGGCTGCGGTCTTTCCTGGAGCCACTAGTCACACCTCCTCACACGCACACACACACACACACCTTGCTATAAATATCATGCCAGTGTACTAGGTTTAAGTTCACCCTGATAACGCGGGTATGCTCTGTGCAACTTTGCTATTATGCACATTACAGAAAGCTTCGTATTTCAGCACGGCAACCTGAAGTCATAGCTGTGTTTCAGTTTCACTAGAATCGTCCCTGAAGTTTATACAGATACCGTATCACGTTGAAAGAAATCTATTTGATAGTACTTGAATACCAGCAATTGAACTTCAATTGTAATGATGAAATGCTCCTTTCCACTGAGGAAGAATTAGTATGTATAGCTGCTCATCTTGCCCAAAACATAGTGCATGAATGTTTAAGTACTCTTACTAAAACAGAACTCATACTAAGACATGATACTGTACTACAATTGTAGTTAACTGGAGAACTCAAGGATGTCATAATTTAAGTCTAAGTTTTCCTGTACAAGAAGTCAAATAAATACATTCCATGTGCATTTGTTTTACAAGATGGTAACGTGTTTGTCTTGCTAGGTTATACACTGCCATTTCACCCAGTCGTGGCTCTGCCCAATCCTACCTTGAGCTTTCTGACAGAGGAAGCAACTCAGCAGCAGCTTTCATTCAGATGAGCTGAGTCGCCGTGCTGAACAGCTCCTGAAGTCGAGCAGAGATCACAGAGCGTTTCTCTGACTGCTAAGTTCAGAGAAAGCTTGTTGTGCATACCTAGGCTCCACTCTGTTCTTTGTTGATGGGGTTGTTTGTTATTAGTGTTTTCCTGCTTTGGTTTTTTCTTGTTGTTGTTGCTGCTTTGTTTTTAATGGCTGCTGCAGTTCCTGTAATTCAGTCTGAAGTAGCTATGAAGGTCAGACACAAGGTCTGCCTTGGTTCCTTTAAGATTATTTTCCCCCTACGTTTGCAGATAAATACAACGGATCTATAATGCCATTTACATTTTCTGCAGGGGCTGGGAAATAAATGGGGAAAAGGAGACATTTAATTGTCACCTGTTAGTAAGCAAGTCCACACTCTCGTTAAGGCAACCTATTTTTCTTACTACCCTGAACCTTGTCTCAGAAACAGGCTAAGAAAAAATGAGAGTAAAAAATTAATTGTAATGAACCCTGAGTCTCGATCAACTTGTTCCTTATTACAATTTTTCCATTTACTTGACCTCACTGTGATTGGGAACTAGCATAATAGTTCTGTAAGTGAGATATAAGAACGGCACATCCAGTGAGGAAGCTCAAGGTATGATTATGTTATATGCATGAAGTACTGATTTGGGAAGTCTGTAATCAAACTGCAAGGACATTGTGTATGCACAGTACCACCTATCCTGAGGATCACAGCTGAAAAGAAATGTCTGGATTGATTCATTTTTCCTCCCTCTAAGGGCAGCACCAGACCAGCTACGACATTCAGAGACCTTGCTGTGCATTGTCCAATTATCAGTGTGCCTTTTGATGGCTATTAAAAATGAGGGAAAGGTAGTACTGGCTCAATGGAAATGATATTAAATTCTGCAGGTCTGTTTCAGCGTTCCACCCGATTCTCTCCCTAGGCTGGCAGTGCCATGAATTTACAGAAGGCCTTTTGAGGCAATGATGGAAGAAGCAGCAAGATTCAGAGGTTTTCACTCTAGAGTTGGCAGACAAAAAAAAAAGTGATGGAGTTTTAAGATCACTTGGGGACCCATATTTCAAAAGGAAGACTAGAAATAGCAGCTTTAAACCCCCGGGTAATGGGATAGCCGAGGATAAAACAGGTGGCAAAACAGAAATGCATGGTATATAACCCAGTAAGAAAGACATTACCATGAGTGTTTTATACTTCGACAACTCTCATTAAATAAAATTAAGTGCTTTTCTATAAACAAAAAGAATGCTCATAGCGTCCTTCTGGCACAAATAGTTTCCTATCAAACCCCTGTAAACATGCCATCCAAATTCAGTTTTTACCATCAGAGTGAGCTCACTAGAAATGCAAGTGATATCAGAAAAACAAGTTCATTTGAAAATTTCTAAGTAAATACTTCCTAAACAATATGGCATTTACATCAGTGTGCAATATTAATTTTGAAAGTGATAACTTCAGCATGAAAATTACTTACCTGTAATTAAAGTTTTCCATATTGGCCAATACATAAATCCTGATTTTTGGTACTGCATACTTTATCTCTGAAATATTTGAAATGTCATATTCCAAATCAAAGCAAATACACAAGAAAGAGTGTGTTTAAGTTACAACCAGTCTAACAAAACCCACTGCAGCCACTGAAATCTAACAGCGTAGCGTTTAGTAGCAGACCAAGGAATTTCAGAACAAAAAGAAAAAATAGGTCACAACAGAAATCTGAGGCATTGCTGTACATGTATAATGCTAATTCTTAAGACTTATGAATTGCACTGAGTCACAGCAAGGATAACTTTTAGTATTCTCTTTCATTTAGCACTAGCACTAGAATTAAGCGGTTCAGGTTGAGCTGTTTTGCTGTTTTGTTTGTTTTTTAAATTAATGCTGGAGCAGTAGTTCTTAGGCAAAAAAAAAACAAACACTGTTAGGTACTACCTTCCACCCTTCTTGCAATTCTTAGAATCAGTTACAACCTTGAAAAATGCACTGATGCAGAGTGGACGCAGCTCTCTTTGCATACGTAAGTAGTGACAACTTTTAGAACACCTCAGAAAAACTGAACATCATACGAAGTATTTTAAGAAAAAAAGCCTTGAGCTTTACTTAAGATTTTATAGCAAAGAATGAGTGGTGTTTAATGTTAAATATTTACAGTACCTCCACTTCAATAATGAGATTTATGAATAAAGTAGTTAAAATATCACAGCCAGCAAGCAGATGCTCACCTATGCTGCCCCACGTGGCACTATTCAGACACTGGCAGGTTTTTTTTTTCCTTCAGGATGATCTACATGCCACAAAACTCCCAAACCTTCCACAGCAGTAGTGGCCCTTTTTGGGGGATCAGCTCTGCAATGTTTTCCTAGCTGTACTCCTTTAAAACATTGCTGGCAAACAGCCACTGTAGCACAAGGTACTTTTTAATAAAATAATCACCACTTTTAGCTTCGTTCCAAGTTTAGCTGTACACTGAACAGAAGACAAATAAAACTTGAACTGTGTTTAAGTGTATCAGCAATGAAAGTTAAAACTAATAACATTTTAACGAAGGTTCAGCTGATGGACAGGGGCCATCTAAAAACACAAGCCTGCTGATGATCACGTTTGACTAACAGAAGTGACAGCAACATAAAAGTGGAGTTACTTCGAGCAAGCTTGCACAATTTTCCCTAACTCGACGAGGAATACGTAAGACCCAGCTAAAATTAGAGCTCCTTGACAGTACTGCTTCACAATTTCAAAAGCATAAACTACGATCAGTAATGGGCTCACAAATCTGCTCATAGAATGGTCAACACTTTAATAAGAAGTGGTTTTACATTAACGGCAGACCACCACAGAAAAGTACGGAGGAGTAAAACACTTTGGTTTTAATTTTTCAGAGGCTCACATTTCTCGTTAGACTTGAAAGCAGCAGCTTTTGTAAGCTACTGCTATTGGGAGTGCAGTTATTTTGTAGAAAACACTTGAAATATAATTATTTTAGTGATTGACATGTTTTACTTCAATTTTTACATAAATAGCTTTCACCATATTGTGGTAACGCTTAAGTATAAGAACACTGATCAATAGTTTAGATGCACAGTATTTATTTCTTCTGCTGGAAGGCAACTATACTTAATTGTATCCAAGACACTTCAAATCATTCAGAAATATGGCATGCAGTATCCAAAAGTATGGCTCTGAGGATTTTTTTTTTTTTTACATTAAGCATAAAGAAATTTTATATTCAACATTCATTTATATCTCAAGAAAACTACCTATTCAGAGTTCTAGTTCTTTGATGCAGCATTAAGGATTAAAACTTACCACTTTACCAGGCCTTGCCCATGTGCAAATAAATCCCTCCTGACAAGCAGTGACTATACAGTCTTCAAGAAAAATTAACACAGTCAGTCTTTCATGTGCTATCTTTTTACAGATTAGAGGCTCTAACAAGGGAACATCTTCCATTCTGGGACAGAGAGGTGTTCCCAAAGTTTTAGCTGGGTCCGTTTTGGTTTTAGTAACTAGGTTCAGTTTGTCACTGCTCTTGCTAGATATATGTCCCATGCTATGATTTCTCTTGTGATCTTTTTCATGGTGTCTTTCCTTCCGATCATGTAGTGATAAGGTTGCAAATTTACTAACACCAGAAGCAATGGCACCATCCATGACACTGCTTTTACTGCCAGCGTTTGAGACTGCAGAGTGAGGAAGGCTGTTTGACCGTGGAAGAGGAGGGGGTACAGAGTTTCCAGGTGTTGTGATACTGTTTCCATTACTTCCTGGGTTAGCTCCACCACTTCCAGCAGGTGGACTTGTGGCATTCATGACATTTGTATGTGTCCTTGCTCTTGAGAGAGGTTGGTGGGGGAAGAGGATATCTTCTGTAAGATCCCACAAACACAGCTGTGTGTCCTGGCCTACTGAACCAAATCTATATGTAACACTTACTGGACGACTGTCTGTAGAGTTCCTTTTGGATAGCCTAGATTGCGTGCTATTTGCTCGATCTCTGCCAAAATGAAGGTCTTGGAAATCCTCATCACTTCCGCTAAATTCCATCGGGTCACTCTCTTCTACACTAGTGGTATATGGATCAAACGCAACAACACTGACCCACGATTTATGTCCGTGACCTCTTGCTATTACTCGACAGTCCACAAAAGACCAAACTGTTACCAAGTCATCCTCTCCACCCGTCACTATGTATTTCCCATCGGGACTCCAACACACACACAGCAGTCCTCCAAAGTAGCTTTTCATTGTACCATGCAATTCCACGGAATCAAAGTTAAACACACGAAGAAAACCATCCTGGCTCACACATGCCAAGAACTTTCCATCTGGGGAAAAGGCAAATTCATTCAGGGCACCCTCACCTACTGTCCATTTAAGCAGAGGGTTTCTTGTGGATTTACTCTTGCAAGTGTGAACTGCAAAACTTTCTCCTTGTTTAAGTAGCTGGTAGTGCGGGGCAGTGGTACCACAAGTGTGCTCCACGTTATATAAGTACATATTGCCACTGGAATGAGCTACTAGGAAAAGGCTTTCCGAACCTGGTACCCATTTTACACAGGTTACTCTGGACTTGTCTATTAGTCTCTGTGAAAAACAAAGAAGATACACATCAGAAAGTCTGAAACGTATAGTTTTAATAATTAACTGTAAATTTGAACTTTTTGGGAAGAAAGAAGAAATTTAAGCAAAGTCAATTCAACTTTCTGGAAAAGAGCTACGTTACTATATTCACAAACACTTATAAACGTATCAGGCAATTAACAGGAAATCATTTATAGAGAAAGAGCTACCAAAGGTTATTACTGTCCAATCATATTGCAAAGAACACACTCTGATAAAGCCTCTCTCTTGCTTTGAATCTCAAGGTACGAGTCCTCAAGTTTCCTTTTCACTGTGTAGGTTAAATGGTATAGAAAAAAAACAGAATCAAAAATCCAGCGACAAAGAATGAGGGAAAAAAGGCTGTTACTCTTCTATAATACAGAACAAACAAATTCTAAATCAGAAGCTGTAAGTTCAGACTGAAGTTTTATCTGAAATCACAAATTAAAAAAAAAAAATCAACCCCTGAAAGGAAAGAAAAAAAAAGAAAAACTGCTCTTCCCAGCTTACTGATTTAGGGAGCAAATGCTACACAGTGTCCCCTGGTTGGAGAGTTAATAGATATATGTAATTCAGCAAATTCAGAAGGTCCACATCCTCTCCACCTTGGAAACTCCACCCTGCAATTATTTTTCACTCATTAGCCAAGAACCCATCTATACTCTCAATTACCACCTGAATAAGTAGTAAACTTCAAAGAAAAGCATTATAATAAAGTCCATCATTACAAAACAATGAACATATCAAACAAACATCCCCAACTCATCTCTTGAATGCTCTAACAATTGAGAGGTAAAGTTAAACTCAAAGAGTCAAGTACAGTTCTGGTAGTCTTCTAAATCTATATCAACAGTCAGCCATGGCATCACTCAATAGAAACCTGGGAACAAAATTCTTTACATGCAAATTCAAGGTCTGTATTTGGCACAGACTGATTATAGGCTGAAAGTAGAGCTGAGCTATACAAAAGAACGCAAATACAAAGAGCCTAAAGAAATACCAGAACAAGTTACAAAAGTCACCCCTCCAATCACCGCT
>VXAB01002804.1:152275-199486 GCA_013399175.1 Odontophorus gujanensis | reverse complement strand
CCAAAAAAAGCAAAGAAAAAATTCCTTGCTATGCTGTCTATCACAAATAAAACACTAATGGATAATACACTGAGTTTTATACATTCTGGGCCTCTAACTGTCAAAAGCAGCACCTGATCATTTTATGTTCTAATCTTCAGCATATGTTTTCCGCTGTCAAGTTCATTAATCCTGTCCTGTGTAACTTCTCATTTTGTACTTGAGAGCTAAGTTAATCTGTTAACTTCTCCTCCAATTAAGTAGTTTTAAAAACACCACCATCATCTCTTCTTTAATAATATTTTAAATAATTTGTCACGTGCTCATTAAAATAGATCATTTGCATCTCAGTAATAACGATACCAGAAATTTTAAGACAGAAAGCTACTTTGTACACTGGTAAAAAAAAAAAGACAGGGATATTCAGCTGGCTAGCCAGCTTGAAGCAATAGTCTTCTTGTTACAAAGCTACCACTAACACAGCACAAAGTGAAACTGCTTGCTTTACTGTACTACAGCAGCTCAACCTGACATAAGATCTCTACTCACAAAACACTCAACTTTTGTATTGGAAATTGTGTTTTAAGTTCACAGTCACGTTGAGTTACACAGCACAAAGTAGTGCAGAAGAATTCACCAAACCTGAACATCTTTACCTCAAAGATAAGGCTCTGAGCAAAACAGGATTGTGATATATAATGAAATCAGATTGGTCTGAGGAGACAAGATGCAAAAAGGCTTAAAAAAATATATAGAGCAAGCGACCACAACTCATGACTTTCTCAACCAGTAGAGCTTTAAAATTCAGTAGAAAGATTCAAATTCTGAAGTTATGACTTTATGTATTAATAAGCTTTTAAACTGGGATCACATACCTGGAGCGAGGCAAAATAAGACCTGAAGTCAGTATGATAGAATTAAGTACGGAATGAAGTATCAAACAGATCAGTAGAGCAGCTGGGATAAAGGGCTTGTATTCAGTTTGGTGAAGTAATAGTACATAAGGGAGCTTCAGTCACCAGCCAGGAAGACAAACTTCCTGACTGCTGTTTTGAACAACCTTGAACAAAATTAAAGGCATAGGCCAGAAAGCAGAAAAAGATGGAGGCAAGTAAGGCATTTGCATTAAGGTTTGTCAGTGAGCTCCAGCAACACAAGTAGAGGAAAAGTTAATAAAGAAAAGATGCAGCGTACAGCTTTGGTTTAAATAAAAAGCTAATATATATGCATATATATATCTGGTAAAGGAAACGTAACTCAGCTGGCTATCTTGAGGATAGCCAACTACTGCCAGGAAACAACTGCATCTGTAAGCCACAGCTGGCTGCTTTGGGAAATAAAAAAAGAACACATCACTAATTAGATTCTGACACAACTAGAAGCAATATCATTACTGACACCAGACATTTGAGGCAGGCTGCCACGGGCTACACAGTACCAGGCACCTGAGCTTCTCAAGTTCTTTTACATCGACTGAATTGACAAAAAAAAAGTTTTAAGTTAAAATGCAATAGCCTTAATTTGCTCAAGCTTCCACAACCTTCTGTGTCTTAAGATGTTATGCAATTTCATATATCGCTTATTAGTGAACGCTATCCTGATTGCTTTATCACAGGTGGTAAATCAAAACAGAGCCTTGGGCTACCTGTATCACCAAGTTACAGCAGGCTGAGTGGTGAATTCTACTATTCTAGCACCAGCGCTAAATCTGTAAAAGATGTAAACACTCATTTAGATCACCTTCTGCCTAGGAAGGTATGTTTATCTTCAAATACTGTCTGAAGTCTAAATATACTCAAAAACCAACAGGCACTTTCATCATGAAGCAAATGTACCATCTCAAACATAAACACTCACTAATGTTCCTCTGAAATGGTTTTTAGATACAAGCTAGAATTTCTAAACATAGCCATAGCAAATTTCAGTACTGTAACTGACAGATTAAAAATAGACATCTTGGAGTTGGTTGTAACCACAGACAAAAATCAGTGTAGGAAAAAAGAACGTGTCTTTCAACTCTAACCTACAAATGAGTATGTTCTGGTAGCACCAAGCAGATCTCTGCTAGTGTTGTAGGAAACAGGAACCATTTAATTTCTACCAAACAGGCAGAGGATGCATTGCCATCACAGTGAAGTACTGCTGGTGACATCATAAAAGGTTGTTTCTTCTAATGTCAAGTTGCTGCAGTTTTTCTACCACTTTTGGAATACCAAATGAACTATTCAGCCTGCAATGCATCTTTACACTGTAAAAGTTAGACAGCGAACATCAAAGCATGTAAAAATGCATTTGATCTTTATGTATTTTAGCACAAGTTGTTCCTTAAGGCAACTACAGGTCAGCTACAAGAGTGGCAACTGTGCTGTGAAAAGAAATTTTAGCTATTATACTTTTCCACCACCATTTTTAACACTTATGGTGCTATCACAGATTACATCAGAACTGTGCTGACACAAGTTACTTGCTCGCATCCACATCAGCACTCCTAGTGGTGAAGGATAGTTTTTTGTTGTCGTTGTTTCTAAAAGGACAACATTAGAAGGAATACATACAGTGGTTTCTATCAAAAAGAATGTTCCGTGCAGAATTAGAAGGCTCTCCAGCAATGTTTGCCATTTAACACAAGCAGAGAGAACAGGTGTAAAAGGCCTGGAACAAAGAACACTCCTCTTCTGATCTAGTTGTAGCTACTTTTAGAAAGTTGAGGAGGAATCAGACAGTTCTAATTATAAAACAACCCCATTGAGAACAATACTTCAGTTTTCTTTGCACAGAGAAAGAAAGCAACTCCCTGAGGTTGGAAAGAAACGCTTTCTCAGTCTGAAAGCTGAGCAAAGCTTAACTTAATCTGCAAAGCTCTTATCCAGATTTGAAGTCTCAGAAAAGAAAAAAAAACTCCAACAACAAGCCACCTGCAAAGCTCTTCGTGATTACCTCATGTATTACCTGCAGTTGGATTAAAACACAAATAACAGCAACAAATAAATAATCTCTAGCTCATCCTCTGCAGAAAATGCTGCCCATGTTTTATCAGTTACAGATCTCTTCCCCTGTAAATACCCATTCACTTACCTTTCTAAGAATACCAGTATTACCAGACAGCAAGAGCTAGTGGTCTTGTAAACTGACCTAAGTCCACTGCCCATCTTAGCACTCCCTCTGTTTTTATTTTCTTCCTTATGGCACAGATGGAGATTCTCCCAGGAACGTCACACAGTCTAGACCTTGTGAGCCTTCCGCTTCCCCTATGTGGCATTCAGTTTAATATCCTGGTCTTCCCTAAGGAAGCCTGCAGGAATCCTTGACACAGCTTCCTGGCCATAAAAAGCCATATTTTACCTTAATTAGGATGTAATATTTTGACTTTAACATATTACAAAAGGGCTCAAGTGATTTCTTCTAAATGCCTCCGGAAACAACTGTCTGTAGAGAACACACAGCAACATTTAGATGTGAAGATATTTTTTCTAATCAGGTAACTAACTGTCATTAGCTCTACTGCTATCATTGTTACAGCATCACTCAAACTAAGAAGTCCTAACTTCTTCTGTCTTATACCCCAAAAGGCTCCTTCATGAATAATAACTGTGTAAGAATCTAAACCAACAAAGCATCTGGAAAACAAAAGGCAGTGACTGAATGATGAGCCATACAGGCATATGAAGCCACCTATATACCTTTCATATCAGAAATACATTGCATGCAACAACATTAAGATTTCTACTTACTTCCTCATTAAATAATTTGCTAGTTTCTTTTTTAATAGGGTCTATAAGCTGGACCTGGCCTGCTGAGAAGCCCACTAGAAGAGACACACTTTCTGCTGTGGCTGTTAAGTGATTGAAGTCATGGCATGTAGGTTGTGTTCCTTTGTATATCCTTTTGTCTATTGGTTTACTCAAGTCCGCAGCCTGCAAAAAGAGCAAACAGAATTAAAACAGTTTATCACAATGTATACACACACAAGTTCTATCTACAGATGAGTTTATACTAAGCAACAATTTATGCAGTCATAAAATTGTACTTTAAAACGCAGTTCTGTAATTACTGAAGACATCAAAATGTGTCTTTAGAAGGATTTTGATAAAATGTAATACGTCCATGTTTCTCAAGTTTGCTAAACACTGCACCTACTCAGCCTCTGGAACTATACCATACAACAAACTAATGACAACCAATGTGCTCAGTAACACAAAGGCTCCACTGAAGTCCTCCAGATCAAGTTATTCCCAGATGGCCTTTCCTGCCAGAAGCATCATCCCATCACTCAGAAAACATACCTCCTATTCTTCTAGCAGCATCTTTCTCAGTATCAATTACAACCAGCCATGGTAGCCCATTAAAAATAGGGTATGCTAATCCTTGTACAGTAAGTGCATCCTCTCACAAAAATAACATCAGTATCAGTATTAAAAAAAAGAGACTGACTAGATCCAAGGAGAAAGATTTCTAGGAACAATGATTTGGAATGTTGATACTGTGATTATAAAGCATTTCTTAATTTGTTAAGCTACAAAATGAATGCACTTCTGACACTGACTTACTACATGTGAAAATACCTTACAGTATCTACAGTCAAAAATTATTTTTTATGTGTCAATATATCTACTTTATTTACTGAACAATCCAGACAGTTATTAGACAAAAAAGTGCCAACAGAATGGAAGAACTTCATCAAAAACCACTGAAGTTCCGGCACTGAAACATCTGAAGAAACACATGAAACAGAAAAGTAATTTAAAACGCGCTCAGTTGTGTAACCCATGCTTATCCCTGTATCACTTCTGAACAGGCACCCTAATCTTTCATCATCCGGAGCTTATAACCCACACATTTACTATGCATGGTCATATAACATCAGGTTCAACCTTTTCCTTTTTTTTTTTTGTAGACTCTCTATTTACTAGGTTCAGAGTCTGTAATTACAAAGTTGCAGATAATAATATTACAGACTTCAGATGCAGCTGTGATTTCAGACTTAGTTTCTAAATCTGAGTTTACAGTATTTTTAGTCAGAGGAAATCAGGCCAGCAATAGAGGAAATAAAACTCGTTTGAGGAAGAGGACAAGCTTCACTGAAAAGAAAACTGCTCCACTGTATTAAATCTCAGAACATTTAAGGAGTAGCAAATCCATTGCAAGCACAGAGTTACACATGAAGAAAGCAGACCTGTCTGTCAGTAGGTGAAGACCAGGA
Organism: Odontophorus gujanensis; assembly: GCA_013399175.1. Classification (NCBI taxonomy): domain Eukaryota; kingdom Metazoa; phylum Chordata; class Aves; order Galliformes; family Odontophoridae; genus Odontophorus; species Odontophorus gujanensis. The sequence goes on along the minus strand of VXAB01002804.1, from coordinate 194,307 downwards.
CTAGCTACACTGTGAATCACGTCAGGTGAGCCATCTCCAAGGCAAATTTAACCATGGGCTACATGTGATTGTGTATATATACTGCAACACTGACGTTACATTTAATGTTTTGCAGAATATTATAAATCAGTTTAATCAGGTGTATTACCTTCTGGTTGAAAACTTCAAAAGGAGACAATATATTCCACCTTCTAAAGTCAGCACATTACAAAGTTATTCTCCAGAGCCCAGAGATCCATTATAAGCTAAAAAAGTGTATTAGCAATACCTCTTCAAGGAGAACTTTAAAATAGAATGCTAGCTCTACTGGGATCACAGGATAAGGCACAGGTCTATCGAGGCGCATCCTCAGACACGTAAATCCGTACACTGAAACTGGAAAAGCAAATCCTAGAGGCCATGTGTTGGTCTCCCATATCATGCAGGATTCCCTTGTCCTAAATTAATGCAAGGTGATATCAAGAGATAACTCACAAAACAGAGGTAACATTTTTATCTGGAAGACCATTTGACAGAAATGCATCCCTCTGTACCTCAAGAAAATGCCCAGAGCAAGCAAAGCAATCCTTTCAGCTATGAGACTCAAGGTATGGTCCCTGGCAAAAGTTTCATCACAATGCAATGCCTAAGGAAAAAGATTCCCTTCAAAATAAAAAGAACTCAGCCCAAATCATGCTGAGGGATCTGAACAGTGGAAACAATCATTTCCAGGGTCTTCTACTTCTGAACCTTCACTACTCTTTTAAGTGGCACTGAACCAAGACATCGCCACTTACAGGTTGAAACTCTTTTACTATTGAATACTTTTACTATTAAATACAGCATTTTCCCTGTCCAAAAAACTTACTGTGGCTAAAGCCTTCTGAAACCATGTGATTACAAATCTAGCAAGATGTGAAATTCTGATAAATGAAATCTAAGCACAAGACTTCAGTGTGCTTGTCCTGTCTGCTCTCCAGGAGCCAGATGGCAGTGACAATCTGTCTGAACTTAAATGGAGTGTAAGTAAATTAATTCAATTAGCAGAAGCTAGGCTTCTAATGACAGGGATGTTTTACCTTTTGTTTGTTTACATGCAGCTAGTGTTTGCAGTTATATTTATGATCTAGCTATAAAATAAAAGCATCAAAATACTTCCCTGGTCTTGTCCTGTCTTCACTGAAAGACAGGATAGAATCAATGATCTTGAGAACCAAAAGCCATTTTGTCTCTATTTCTGCACATCTGAAAACTGCCATTGGATTTTTGATAAGAACAAGAAAAGCACTTACTCATAAAATTCAATAGGGCCTATGACTCAGCATTTCATTAGCATGCCATTAAGTCCATTTGCTACAGCTCTGCTGTGGAGGACATGATTCTCAGAAAAAAGGAATCCAAGAGCACAGCTGTCCTGGTATCTGACACTACTTACTCAGAAAGGTGACGTGAACTGCCCTTATTTCAAAAGGAGGGTGATGTACTTTGAAAGAGAACTGGAAGACCTTGAGATTAAGTGTTACCAAACCTGGCAGCTACAAGCACATAAGGCATCCGTGGCTACACTGGAGTTGGTAGCAAATGATTTTTGTGCTTTTTGTCCTAATTGTTGTGAATTTTTCTTCTGAAAAAATACTTAGGCTTGACTAAAATTAGATTGGAGCATTTAACGCAATGTTAAGGATTAATACCATTTTCCATTGGAATAAAAGTATCTAAAGCAAGTCATCAAAGTATATATTCACTAGTCGAGACTCATTAATAGCATTTGGGCCAGTTGACATCAGCACCAGGAGCCTGTCCTTTACAACACTTGTACTTCAAGTATCCCCTGAGCAAAGGAACAAGGAATAACAGGTATTGGGTGAAAAAGAACAAGAGGAATCTCACTCAACACTTGTCTGAAGTCAGTGATGCAGCTAACAAAATTGGCATACCTGGGACACCACCAGCTTCCAAGTTCTGTCCTTGAACAGATGTAAGTATTCTTTGTAAAATCTTACATTCAGGGAGGAAAAAAAAAAAACCTGACAACATTGCCATTTTGTTCTTCGTGGCGTATTCTAGAAATAAAAGATGAATCATGTAATTGTCTCGGGGACATCCCAGCCACATTTACCTAACTCACACGTCATACTGGGTTAGGGAGAGGGAAGGGAAACATCTGCATGTTTACATACAAACACACCAATACACAGAAGTTTTTTATATTAAAAAGTGAGTGTATGCCATTCACCTTGAACAAGATATCCGCAAGAATGGTAGTTGAGCAGAACTTTAATACTAGGAGCAGAATGAAAAAACAAAGAAGTCAGTTACTCTGATCTGAAGCAAAATTCAAGTTTTCAGATTCTGACATTTGAAATGTCTTATTAGGATGGGTACCAATAACCATATGTAACTCCAAGGTCAAAGCCAGATTAATTTGTCCAGGATTCACTCTTTTGATGTACTATTGATGTAAGACTTAAGCTTTCATACTCGTTTCACAAATAGCGAATCGCATTATTTCAATTCAGCACTTAATCACGCTCCTTGACAGATGTGAGCTCTTCATGTGTCTTTTTCTAACTTCCATCTGCAGCTTTCTGCACATTTTAGGTGAAATATATAATAGCTGCTACACTTCCTGACAAGCTAAAAAACATACCCAAGATCAGACCGGGAAGGATTTATTTATTATTTTTTCTCAGATAATTTCATTAGTCATTAAAAAGTTTCCTTCAGATACTCAATGTTATTTAATATCAAATTTGCCAGTACACTGGCTTTTGATGTGTTAAGCGAGTTAAGTGAGTTTGAGACAGAACATCAGCTCTTAAGCCCAGAAGTAAGAACAAAGGCATAATAAAAATTTCACTTCCAAAAATCCTCTTAAGAGAATTTCCCTAGTCCAGAGAATTAACTATCTTGAATGACAGAATACAGGTTGGCTACGTATACAGCTGTAGCACCAACAGAAAAGGACAGATACCCTGCAACAGGTAATGCTTTGAATTCCAAGCTTCAGAAACTCTGACAAAAATTGTTTTAAGAGTGTAGTATCTCTTCAGAGATTTAGTCATATTATTTTGGGAAAATAACGCTTGTTACAATGCTTACAAGTAACATGACAAGTCAGCTCTTGTAATTTTTACTAAGAATGGCCAAGAAGGCCCATAGTACCCTGGGGTGCAATAGGAAAAGTGTGGCCAGCAGTCCAAGAGAGGCAATTGTCCCCCTCTACTCAGCCCTAGTGAGGTCACGCCAGGACTGCCATGCCCAGTGCTGGGTTCCTCTGTACAGGAGAGGCCTAAACTTCTGCACAGCCCAACAGAGGGCTGCCAGGACAACAAAAGAACTGCAGCATCTCCCTGGTGAGGAAAGGCAGAGAGCTGGGAGTGGTCAGACTGGAGAAGATGCATCATTTTATCCAAACATAGAAATATCTTAAGTTAGATGATGTCAAAAGATGATGGTCAGATTAGCCTGTTGCTGGGCACAGTTGGAGAAGAGGCATTGAGCACAATTTTAACCATAGGAAGTGCCATCTGAATATGAGGAAAGATTCCTCTGCTGTGCAGGTAACAGAGCACTACAGCAAGCTGCCTGGAGGGGCTGTGGAGTCCCCTCTTTCTCTGGAGATACTCAAACCCCCCCAGGACACGATTCTGCACAACATGCTGAAGGTGTCCCTGCTTGAGCAGGGGGTTGGACTAATTGATCTCCACAAGTCCCTGCCAACCTCAACCTCTGAGGTATGTGTCAGCAGTATTTTAAGCACTTCTGTAGAATTTTCTGGCAAATTCTACTTGGTGCTTCTGCACATTATTTTTCCTGACAGAAATACTAGTTTGAATGCTTCACACTGGTAATCCCCTCTCTATTTACTTCAGTAGAAAAAGAGTAGATTTCTGGCATATTTTTGTAAAGCTCAAACACACGATGCTTCAGGCTGCTCTGATCTCACCCACAACTCTGCTGTAGGCAGAAGTTGAGAGCAGAGGCCCTCAGAGGTCCCTTCCAACCTAAAAGACCCTGCAATCCTACACTCAGGGCCAGCCAAAGCAACAGCAATAGGGCAGTCCAACTTACTTTACAGGTCTGGTTTATGTCTTAAAAGAACTTCAAGTGAAAGAAAGTCAACTGACTTGTTCCTGTGTTATCTCTATAAAGATTACTGATGTAGAACAAAAGTTCTGCTTAATTTAGACGACATACACAGCATAAAGTCCAGGCACTCACTGCACATACAAAGCCCTAATAAAACACTCTTCAGTCAAGATGGCAGTACATGCCAATCCATTGTAAACTGGTTTCTACAAATACAGACAGCAGTCAGCAGCTAATGACCTTAGATTTCTGGGTAGAAAGCCTAAAGTCCAGCAATCAATTCAGATCCTAGGAAAGCTTCTGGGAGCTTTGTAAAAACTCACACATTTAAAATTCTCCTTAGGATTCTTAAAAGTCATCCTATTTATACACAGTTACAGTTGGAAAGAGTTTCTTAAGTACCTTAGGACAGTTGAGCTGCTGTTCCCACACCTGACTGATGTGCTTAGTTGTAACAGTTGCATAATGGGTGTTCTGTGTGTAACTAAAGACCAGTTACAACTGTCTCCCGTGCCTTGCAAAACCACTGATGCTAATGAAAAGTTAGCCTTTATTTTCCAACACAGCATTCAATGCATCAGCTTTATACCGAAGTTACACTCAAGCACACACACAAAAAAACACATTATTTCATTTTTAGTTTTGCTTTTAACATCTGTCTGAACTTTAAACTCTATGGACATCAATAGCTTAACACTCAAAACAGCACAACCAAAGCTGAATTGTTTGCTGCCAATTAAGGATAGGGCAAGTACCAACTAACACCAAAAACAAGCACACAGCCACTTTCTCTTGTTCTTCTCTAATCGAAAGGAACAGCTTATGAGAAAGTGATGATGATTATTACACGGGACAATGCGAAGTTGGAAAACTGAAAACTAAGAAACAAAGACAAAAAACAATTGTAACAAGGGGAAAAAATAATTTGTTACTTTTAACATGCAGCCTCAAAGCCTTTCCTTTAAGGTATTTCTCCAGATTCCTTCACTCCAGGTGGACGTCAGAAAGGGCAGCTGCCAATGTGTGCTACTTTTACTTTCTGAAATTATTTAGATTCAGGTTTGCAGTGACAAGGGCATATTTTTCTATGTATTCTCTCTCATCCATTGAAGTTTTGAACAATCTCACTCAAAGTACAAAACAATTTGCATTAGCTCCAAGCAAAAGCAGTTGAAAAGTCATTTCTACTCAACAGAACATTTGCTCCCCTTAATAACACTGTTCCTCATAAATGGGTTCCTGTATCTCTGCAGAAGGTTTTTACAAGTTACAAAGCATTTGATTAAATGCTGAACAGGAACACTTCAGGTACATGACAGAGTTTCTAGGATACTGCTTAAAAACAGCCCTGTTAGTAAAACAGGGACACCAAGTAATTTTACTTAACCTATTTTTGTTTCCTAAATAAAATGTTCCACACAACTTATCCATAACAAAGTCTCACACATCAATTTTGTACAAAGCTGCCTGAAAATATGAGAAGCTACTGATGCTCTTCTTTATTCTAGATTTAACTGCCACTTGGGAGCCACACAAGACAGACACTAATACTGAAAGGAAAGCATTACTTAACAGGATTTCAGTGGTTACTCACACAGCAGACAACTCTGACCACGTAAACTGCAATAAAAGCTTTAGTTTGGACAACTGGACATAAACCTAAATGTTTTCTGAAGCACCCAATAAAATTATCATATTGTTTCCAGAATAATTTTTCTAAGCATGTGAACAGAACAAAGAGCATGCAATGGTTTGAATTAAATACACATGACAGAACCTATGACAGGATTAAGAATATGGATGTGAACACCATAAAGAACAGAAAAAGAATTACTTGATTTGCAACTACTACAGCAGTGCCAATTCCATTTTATTAAGACATTGAACAAAAATATTTAACTACTCTATATACGTATAGAGCAGCACATTCTATTGAGAGCATTTAAGGTAAAAGTGCTATCTTATCAGTGCTACTAATCTAACAGAGTTCAAAAACAAATTAGAACAGCAAGTTCCTCCCATCCCCAAAATATCATTTTTATAAATGTTAAATTTGAATTTTTTATTTTAAATCTCTATTCACTTCACAGGTGCATACAGAATCAAGTTACCCTTTGTGTTTCCCTGTATGATTGGACATTAAAGGGCATTAAAGTAGGACAGGAACATTAATTCATTTGCACCAGGGAAGTTGAGGGAAATTGAAGAATTCTGACACTCCTCCCTCCCCAACCCCTCAAACCCAAAAACTATTGCCTGTACCTCTAATAGGCAAGTCACTGCAACTGTTGCTTTCCAAATTTAAGGGATTTTCAATTCAACCTGTTAAAACACCATGTGAGATTGACACCCAAGTCCACTGCCACTTTGCAGTGGAAGAGTAGAAGTACAACTCATGACAGTGTGTTGCCAGAGCCCACAGTTCTCACGAGCTGACCGTGACCCAGTGCAGCTCCCCAGAGTGTGCCCTGGTCAGCCCCAAAGGGGTCTGTGAGCAGCATGCAGCTCCTCTGAAAGGAAAACAACAGCCAGGAAGTGGACTGGAAGCACTCCAAGTAACTTGAGCAATCTTCAGCTGCTCTATAATCAAATCACTCAAGCTCTGGGGAAACGACATGACATTGTAACCTTGCTTTTTGAAAGGTGTTTGTTTCTACACATATTTGGAAGTTAATTCTTACTACTCCTGAAGTAGAAAATCCATCACTTTCATCCCTAGAAGTGCCTCAATCCTGTAAGTCACACTTTCCACGGTATCATTTTACTATGCAATACAGAAAGTGGAAAAGAGCTTTAACTTCTTGAGCATCTAAACAACCACTCCTAAAACAGCTACTAAAAGAACTGTTCACAGACCTTACTCTCCTTTTGCAGCATTATTCTTACCGTGAGCATCAGTTAACAACACAATCCAACTCAGACAAAACTGACTTTGACTTTGGTGTTCCAGGCTTGGTCACACAATCTGTAAACTGGCTACTTCAACATCTGAATATAGTCACTATATCACACACTCCCAGCAGACATGAACTGATTTAGATGTTCTATTTTGGTTTAAGCAATTAGTTGCCTTTTTGTGTGATTTTTTTCTTTTAAAGAGAAGAAGTGAAAAGAAGGCACGATATTGGTACCGTCTCTTCCCTGTGGCTGTTCTACAGAATTTTGGCTCAAATGTAGTTCAGCCAGCTGGATAAAAACCTCTCAAGCAGAAACCCAGTTCAGAATCACGCACGTTTTGCATGCAGTGCAGACACCTTCCTCCTCTTCTCCCCCTACTCAGCTCTTTTTAAAGAGAGATGTAAGAAAGATCTCACTGTGCAGTTTTAAGTTCAAAACAATGATCTCTTGGGGCTATAATTAAACCATGGGTGAAGGGTTCATGTTCTTATATCGTTCCTTACACTAATGGTTTAAAAATTAAGATGTAGACTCGATAAGTCATGGAACACGGACACTTCATTATCACAGGCTGCAGAGCTAGACCACAATCCAGACTTCTTGCTCCAATACCATTTCTTTAGCACTGGGCAGAAACACGACCCAGAAGGGACAACAAATGAATGCAGCTCGTTTCTTATCTTCTATCCTAGATTTCTTCTAGGTAGTCATTTGAATTGCAAACATGGAAGTTTAACAACACTTGACAGGATTTGTTTGCATTACCTACTACACAGACCTGTGAACGTTGCCAGGTTTTGTTTTAGTACCTACTTTTCGCTCCTTATTTGCTTAGGTGACTAAACCAACACCTTCCAGTCAAGTGAAATTTGTAGAATAAAGAATCAGTTCTGAATTTTGTTCCTTTCAGATTTCACCAGATGGTTTCTTGATCCCAAGGAGAGACAGTGCCATCTAATATTTTCTTATATATGCAGCACCTACACTGCTTATTAAAATAAGCAGTCCCATCCTTTTCCATAGTTTCACAGATGTTTTAAGTAACAAAATTTTCACCACTTCCCTGAATCTTTGTAATAATCCTTTCTTCGCTATTTGTGAGCACTTTGAGATGAATTTATACATTTATACAATGGAACATGATTTGCCTCATCCTTATTTCTAATGCTTTCCTTCACTCTTTCCTACAATAAAGAGAAATTAGTAGTCAAGTATTGATCAGTTTTAAGGCTGAATCATTCACAGCACCCTCCCATCCCTTTTTGTGCAGTGGTACCAAATTGATTTTGAGTTTTTTCCTCCACTGCATGCCACCCAGCACACAGTGCTTGTGCTCACTCACCTAGCATAATTACATCTCTCATCGCCTCTTGCCTTGACAGCTATGCAAATCAGACCAACTGCAATTTTTTGTGCTTTTCAACATTATTACTTTTCTTGGAAGTTTCAGATCTCATACACTAAGCATGCTAGGGTAAAGTTATTCAAAGCTTTATTTAACATGCACAATCAATGGCAACAGTTCAAGTCATTTTCCTCTGAACTACACCTCAGTATAATCTTCCAGATGTTTTCACAGGCTATTGTGTTAGTTAAGAATCAAGCACTGTCCCTTTCAACAAGGCCTACAAAAAGAACCAACTAATCTGTAGTCCAGTATAACTGGCCCACTTGGAACACTTCTGCAGATCAGCCCCTTTACTCTTCAACTCACCAGAACTCCTGAACACCATTTCAGCCACCACAGGATGACTTTTCTCCACAACACAGCTCCCCCGCTGGGGGAACGAGATTTTGAAAAATATATATGTAAATACACATACCAATTTGCATTCAGAAAGAAAACTAACTGCTCTACTTACACAGAGCCACACCTGTGGAAAAAGCCATGTGCAAAAATACCACATTTTGCCATAATCTACTGACATAGCTACAACATGAAACACTGTACACACAGACAGACAGCTGATTGAACAGGAAATCAGAAAATTGAGAACCACACCAATTAAAACACCATCCTACAGATCCCAGTTACAGTTAAACAGCCTTAGGACAAACAACAGTGGTAAATCAAATAAAATACTTCAAGAGTGTTAAAACACACACACATATATATGATCCTGAAACTATCCTGATCGCATCAGTTAAATGTGAGAAGCCACACTAAGAATACATAAAACTTGATTACTGCACTCAAGTAGTTTCTCCAGCTCCAAGAGGCTGTTCTATTCACTCAATGCCCTTACAGTTAGAGGGCAAGCGAACAAAGAATGCCACTCTTCCCTGCTTGCTTGCCTGCTTTGTGTAAAACTCTGGACTGGGAATCAAGGTTTGCTTAATTAAAAAAAAAAAAAAGAGTACTACCCTTTCTAAAAGCCATCTGAAATTACGAACAACTGCATCTGCTCTCTGACACGACTATTTTGGTTTAGAAGTTTTTTTTTCTGTGTATCTTAGTTTCCAAAGTTTGGCAGGAGTTTCCTACTGTGTTTGCCATGGTAACCAAGCATGCTGAGTGTCTACTTGAAATTCTGTTTAACTGTTTAGTGTTGCATATTAATCAAGACATGCTAACGCATCCTAATGTACTTCAACAAGCAAAGCACACAGCTCTCATAGGGAAGCAATCGCCTTAAGTATTTCAGACCTCAAAGGATTTTGTTGCTGTTTAAATGGAACAGTAAAAAGGAAACTTTGTTGCCACAGATGTGTAAATAAACAGAACACACTAACGTGAGGGACGGTATATTCAATAACTACAGAGCTACAGCAGAACAGAAGACAGTCTCTATTTGACAGTATATTCTGTCCCGTGAATGAAAAATTTACACTCATAGCAGAAAGGAAAATGTATCCCAAGAGTGTATTTAAGACAATTTCCACACACCAAAGTTTGTAACTTGGGGTAAAACGGTCATGCTGCTCTGATGCAAGAGGAGCCAGGTAACTGGCTCACTTACTTGAAGCTCTATGGGTAAGCAATAGGGCTGAGCCAAGCAACAGTTACCAGCTTCTGTTAGTCTCCATTGGGAAGAAAGATCTTTCTTCAAACATCCACTTCAATTACAGGATCGTGAATAGAAAAACTTCTGTCTGGGTGAGCGTGTGAAATCTTTCCTAATTCCTGGAAAATCTATCAAATGCTTTACTGTACTAAAGCTTCATATGAAAGTAAAAAACAAATCAGGAAACCTTGAAATACAAAACAGTTTATTGCTCAGTTGGTTAAGATTCACTACCCAAAAAAGAAATCGTGCATATGTAGATTGTCACCAGTTTCACAATAAATTAATGAACACTACATGATGATACTACTCAGGAAAATCTCACCCTCTGCACATGCTTACACATAATTCTGACCTTCAGTGCCTGCTGTATAGACTTACAGTACAAAGAACCATCTCCAAGAAAATCCAAGAAACAAACCCCAAAGCTTGCTTATAAAACTACTGAGATCCCACAAAACACTGTATGTTCTTTCTACAGTATCTGCAAACTCAGCTGCACTCCCACTCTTTCATTAGGCTTTACTGTCCCCAGCTCCTCTGCTTCTTGCATTTCATTTCCTCTTCTGGATCTAAAAGCTAGCAAGGCAGTCTCTCTGGGTACCACAGATAGTTGGACTTGTATCACTATAAATACATTTTCTTCACTCCTTTCACCCAGCTGAGCTTAAGAAGCTTCTGGATGAAACACTCTGCCTCTTCTTAAAAGCTGTTCTGTACTTCCCATGGAGTCTGTAACCTATGACACCACAGTATTTTCATTACGCAGTTGTTCAACTATTAGCAATAGCTTAGAGCAGGGTTGGTCAAAGAGCAGAATCCTTCTGAATTAATAGCAAATTTGGTGGGATTAGGATTTATGGCAGATCTGGCAATGTCTCTCAGACATCCCAGGATGGTTTTGTGTTATTTATTCCCCCCTTCTTTTCTCTTACAACTACAGAAAATAGTGATTGCTTTGCTAGAGTTCTTTAAATCATATTTCTGTTTTGCCAGTTTTACGTTACACACCACCTTCTGCAAACACCAGCAGCTGAAATACACTTTCATCAACATGAGTAACTAAAATTTTCTGCACTGTTAAAGACATCTCTTCAATATCTTGTGTAACAGCAAAGACACTTCCCTACTTCTACTGAGAAACACGTTTAATCAATCTTCGAGTTGCACTTATCTCCTGTCTTCAACAGCTGTACCACAAGCCAGCTCAGCTTGACAACCACACTGTAATGTCTACAGTCTCTCAGTTTTCAGATTGAAGCAAATATTCCATAAATATATCTCCAATAAAGTTCTTCATCAGTAATGGTTCTGACACTTGCTCATTTCACCTTATAGAATAACACAGTGACCCCTCTCAACTTTATTATGAGGATTCTGTTTCCTACCTTCATTGGTGACCTAAAGACAAAAAGACGGCATTTCCAAAGCCACTGCTAAAATGCCTCATCCCAACGTTCTCCTCTCAACAACTTTTAAGCAGTAAGGCACACGAAAAGAGATCAAGAACTGTTCTGATTCCTCATTTGGCAACAGAATGAGCTTAGTTTAACCGAGGGAGATCTAGAACCTAACTAGTATACAAATCTAGAATTGACAGTTCAGAAAAGGATGGGGATTGAAACGATGCTTGGACTAACCAAGTTATTAATGAAATTTAAACCAAGATGCCAGCTTAGTGGACATTTCAACATGCAGACAGTGGTGAATTCTAAACTAAATAATGATCGCTCCAATCCTCCTCTACTACTGGAGTAATGAATGTACGTATTTTAGTCTCTTCACTTTGAGGAACTGAGAATTAAGTGTACTGAAGCAGATATAAAGTAGTCAAGGAAAGATACATAATTAGTTATGAGATTCTCTTAATACTTAGTTAACCTCAACTCCTTCCTCAACAGTTACAATCTAGCAGGTTATAACAGACTAATAGTTCTGGAGTAAAAAAGGTTTCATTTCCTATTTCTTAACCCTTGTACTCCAGTAAACCCTTCTACTTTTTCCTAATGCTGCAGTCTACTCACACGATTGCCTGCACCTATAATCAGTCCTCTCCCACCTACATTTAATGCTAAAGAAGTACAGTTCAGACAAACAGAACAAAGGTAGGATACACACACACACACAGTAGATGAAAGAAACAAGGAAAATAGGTACATAAATGATAAATGGATTCCACATAAAACCACACATCCAATTCAGCAACTGCTACTCAATTCTCTGGCTCAGACGGGATACTTACAGAACACTTCAAGTTTCTTTCACTTGGAAACTGTTTAAATTGGCTAATCTCTAAGTAAAACTTAGAAAACTAACTGCTAGAAGTGCTGTTTATTTAAATCAGAGCAGGCTGACTGTTTTTAGGTGGCCCCTGAACCACAGGACAAACTGAAAACATCACGGGACTTGATAGCATCATCTCTTGACTTGTTCATCTCCTCCTGAGCACACACAAGGAAGTTACCCAACCTGTTGGACAAGACTGCTGCTCAAGTCACACCTTCAAAGCCCGGACTTTCACTGAAGCTTTGAACTAACTATTTTATTCTTCTGCTCTAAAATGTTGTTCTACTCTGAGGAAAAAAACAGAACATATCTATGAATACTGTTGGTGTTGACTGTATATTGTCACTGTTCTTGGTTCTTCCTTCTTCAAGCACTCAGACATATAATGTATCCTTAAAACCTATTACAGAAGACTAAGGCCACAGTAGCACTGAAACCACAGCTATTCCAGTTCCATTTCTTCCAAATTTAAAAAGACCAAAACACAGAGGAAAACTTACTTTCAAAAGGTGGCTTGACAGGTGCCTTTTATGGTAAAAAAAAAAAAAGCACAGTCCCTTTATTAACTCTTTTATTTTCCAGTTTTAACAGTGAAGCCTGAAGTAGACCACACCTCTCTTTATGGGTACTTAGAAGCATCAAAATAAACAAAATACGGAGAGACTCCAAATACACACAGAACAACAAATAAAACAAACCCACAAACAAGGAGCTGACTGACTTATGGAATCAATATTAACATTCAGTTCATTAGGTCTAAACTCTATTAGCCAATTTCCTTGTAACCTCCAAGCTACTATATAACTGTTATCAAATTTAAGCAAGCTCAATTTCATGTTAACTTGTCAACAGGTGGAAGTATAAATTCATACCACTTAACAGCATATCCATTATAGCTCTCCTATACTAAAGAACCTACAGGCGAGCAGTGTTGTGTTTCCACCAGTTAGCCACTCTAGTATTTATCCTCCAATGTTTTTCCTACCCCTCTATCAGCATAGAAGAGGCCAAGTTATTTCTTTAGGATTTAAAAAGAAAAAGCAGCAGCCAAAGAGCTCAGGATTATCCGTTGCTATAACAAACCAATGTTTTAGTCCAGCAGTGTAAATTTGCTGCTTGAAAGAAAAATTTTTATCTGTTCCAGAAAAGCAGCCTGAATAATTGTAGCCCGCACTGCACTGTTGCTATAGAAACTTATTTCACTGTAGCAGTTAATTGTTAATCAATATATATTTTTTTCATTACAAAGCTCAATAAGAGTCAAATACAACACAGAAATGTCTGTCCAGCAAGTCAAAACTGTGTCCCTTTCTGTCTACTGCTAGATTCTGCAAGCCCTACAGGAATGCCAGACATTTCTTGTACTCTATTTTTATTAAGCCAGTAACTCCCTCACGTTGCAGTGTGCTAACAAAATATTACTAGAACAAAGCCTATTTACTTCTGTACTAAAAATAAGACACAACTCACTGTTGTTCTTACAGCCCCACAACAGTTCTGCAGAAGTTATGCGAATAAAATACCCGCTAAATATATAATCTATGGTCCCATCCAGAATGAGGCCCATTGGTTTATACTTTTTGTGGTTGTATTTAGTAACAGACAGATGAAATAACACATCTGCCTTAACTCTTGTTCTGACGTTCATTTACATTAATGCATCTTCCTTTTGGGGTTGAAGACATAACAACCCAGGCCAATGAGGCAAAAAGTGCTGCTGAACAAGAATAAGAGACAGGCTACCAGAAAACATACCGAGGACCAAATCCCTGACAGATACACTGCTGTGAACTCAGATTTTCCATAATCACACACATACAAGCTCTAGTATATCACCTAGGTTGCAAACCAGAACCCTGTTTGGAAGTTTGAGAGCAAAAGGCAGCAAGCTCCTGATCCAGGCACAACTTTTCCTGACAGCCTTTATTCTGAAGCATGTGCTGACAACCCCAGTGGTATAGATGTTATATGGAAAAAAAATATCTTTTGCTTATTAATAGTGTTCTTTAAAAGTTATCATTAAAGGGCTGAAAGAGCTTAATTTACCAAGTGGTCATACAAGGCTGCCTCTTCCCTATGGGCAATTTTCACCTCAAGCACAGCCAGAGCCATCAGCCTACTGCCTGTCACTTGCTGATCTTCCAGCACACAGCTGTGCTGGCCACAGAGTAACTTACCCACACTTGAAGCCTTTTGCCGAAGGTCATAAAAGCAGCCTGTACTAGAGAATGGAGCTGAACAGACAGAACAGAGCTCAGCTGTTTAACCACCCCTCCCATTGATAGGGGCATATGAATACTACACATGCTAGATTTCTGCTTTCAGAATCATTCATACCTTTCAACCATTCTGGTTCAAATACTGCTCTTTTGATCAACACAGAACTTCACTTGGGTTGATTCTTGGTGGAGCCCATTCCTCCGACTCCGTTAGAAGGTCACAAACTTTGCCTAGAGGAACAGCACATTACAGTTTTGCAGGCATTTGCTAAAAGTTACTCTGCACAGGGTAACACAGATCCCCTGTTCGAGGTGAGAAAGGCAAGCCATGGTACATGTTAGGCTGATGTGAACATCACTGGACAGTTTCCCTGAGAACCCTTTACTTCTGAAAGCCTTCTTCAGGGAAAAAAAAAGCAAACAAAAATGAAAAGGCCATCCACCTGGACTAACACAGCTGCATCTATAATACAAGAAAGAAATACTGCATTTTTGAAATATCAAACCTTGAAAGTTGTATTGCCAAATGATGCAACTGTTCCTGCTTTCATAAATTACTCTTTCAAGATGGACTACTGTGACACCCCCCATGTACACAGCTAGCTATTTAAGATTTCTGGCCCACACTCCTTTTAAAAAGGTCTGAAGAAGACATTATATTACTCATATTTATTGTTACCCTTGCGATTGTCCAGGATCAAGTGTCCATAAGGCACCACTCCAATCGTTCATTTCACAATACTTATGGGTATTTTAAACACAGTTTTGATATGTATTGACATCTCCTCAGCTTCCTCTTGTCACTGCTTCCTCTTCCTTCAGTCAAGGAGCTTTAAAACCATAAGCTAGAATCCCATGGAAATTTTCCATGCTACCACTTTCCAAGCAAAATGTATGCAGACTCCTAGTACAGATAATAGGAACTACATTTTGTTTTCCTAGTAAATCAAGGGCAATAACTTTGCCCATAACATCCAGTGTTCGTGCAGTTTCTCTTCCTTACTCCAGAGCTCTTGCTCAGGCCAGCAGTTACTCTGATAGAACACTTCACACTCTCCAGGTATGCAAAGACCTGGCATTATTAAACAAGAACCTGTTTAGTACAACCACTTTCCAATCCCACAGAGTTAACAACAACAGAAAAGTATCACTGCTTTGGCCACTACAGTCAGCTGAGAATTACACAGTTGACTTATGAAATTGAAGACTGATCATAGTCAGAACACTGGAACTGAAACCATTTTGCAAAAGGTATCTCAAAGATTTGTCATTCCATTATGAACAGCTTTTCTGAATACTGTAAGAGTAAATTCCAACTCCAAGTTATGACACTGTCATCAGAAAGACTTCAGTTATAGTGCCTGGTGGTCCTGTCCACAAAAACCATAGGGCTGTATTTTCTACCAGCAGTCTGCTAAACAGAAGTTGGAACAAGAAAAAACAGCTGCTTTATTTTAAACTACAGGGGGCAAGCAATTGGAGCAATTTAGATGCTGGAAGATGGATTGTATACACACTTGTACTTACTAGTAGAGTGAGGTAAGAAAGGAAAAATTGTCAATTTATGAGGACATAACAAAATATTATCACTTCAACTTACACTATGGTACGTTTATTATTACTGCTTAGTTTCCTTAAGCTTTCTTGAAGGAGAAAGGCATTATTAGGTTGAAGGGCTCTGGTTTTCCTTGCCTGTTTTCAAACAGTATTGTGTCCAAGTGTGCCAGCTCATAGTCAGGACAACTGGACAGCAAGTGGCCTCTGAATACACACTGCTCAAAAACAAGCATTTCAGATAGTTTCTTTTACCCAGAGACCTACAATACTTCAATCTCGGGCACTAAATTTGATTTTACAATGTCAAATGACAATTATGGCTTGTGATCCAATCAGAGATAAGTTTAGGCAAGGCTTAGAGTCTGAAGTATCTTCAATATTCATTTTAATTATTAACTGTCAGGGGTCAAAGCATAATGCAAACTCCTTGCAATCTAAATATATAACACAACTCTTTTGTAAATATTCTGACAAAGCTGGTCCACAAAGCTCTCTACAGAAGCAAAAATGTTTGTACTACAAATGATTATTATTTGCATGTGAGGCATTATGACTAAAATGTTGTCGGCCTGCAAAGATTAAATACCACAATTAATGGTTTTATATTAAATTCCTCTGACTTACTTAGTGTACTAGAAACATACTTTCAATACCAAACAAAAATTCTACCTGCAGTGGCAAAAAAGAAAATAAATCACTAGTTACCAAATACTGCCTATAAAACACTGCCTACCAACATGAGGGTTTGGCCAGCACGGCGTAGCATTCCCACTAAAACACATCTGCCAAGCAGGCAGGCAGAAATGAATGACCTATTACCTCAGAGAGCAATCCTTCCCAGGATATGCTGCAACATACAGATTACTGAAGTCAAACAGTTACAATACAGGTTGGAAGCATGGACTTGAGCATGGACTAGAGAAGTTGAAAGCACTACACACTAACGCTTCTGAATACAGACCAGAAGTAGCCCCCAGAGAATCATCATCTTGCAGGCTTCATCAAGTGCAAACATTCTCTTCTCTTCCACAGTAAGAAATACTTAATAGGGTCATTTTAAAACAGCTATTTATTCTTCAGGTTTTCTCTTGAGTCAGCCCTAATTGCTCTATATAAGCCTCATGACAGGGTTAACCTCCTGAAACTACCTGTTACCTTGTAACCCAACATGAACTCTTTGCTACTTCCCTCCGAAATGTCACCAAAAGAAATTTGCTAAAAACAAAACCACAACAACTAAAGAAGTCAAATCACCAGGACAGTTTGTAACAAGACCTGGTAGCCCTTAGCATGGTCCAGCTAAAATTATGAAAGAAAACATCCAGCCATATCATAACACTTGAGTTAGTGAGTCTACCTATCCATTAAAAGTCTGGATCTTCCAAAAGTCTTTCAAATACTTCCATAAGCATTGATCTGTAGGAAACCTATTAGTGATCCAGCCACAATGCCTCCACAGGACTGGTGAATCCAGTCTGAATGTAACTCTTACCTACAACACAAGGAATTAAAACTCAGCAAGAAGTTAAGGGATCTTTTGGGATATACACGCACACAAAACAACCACAAAATCACATCCAACCAAATCTGCAATACCTTTTTAAGAGGGTTAATAGAGTCACATCCAGGACATCTGAATAGACATGGACTACGCAAGTCCTCATAGCACAGTGCAGAAATATTCATCCAGTTACAGGATCACATCAGACACCTTTGAGGAAAATCTTGATATCTTTTCCACAATACTTCTATTAGCTAAAAACTTAGTAGTAAAATTTGACAGTTACTGTCAGCAGCCATTTCCAGGTATGAAAAATACCAAAGTAACATCTATAAGACATAAACAATCAAGGGAGAATCCACAGACGGTAGATATGCCAAAAGTCAGCATCAAATCAATCTAACTGCATTCTGGAAATAAATAAATAAATTAAATAACCAGAGCAGAAGAAAAAAAGTCAGCAGCAAACACATGACCTGACATTAGGAACACTTCTGGTAAGTTTCACATGATGCCTACTAGCAAATTAAGTATCAGAATTTTTAAGGATTTTTTTTAAAGGACAAGAGAACACATCAATTTTGTGATTAACAATAAGATTAGAAGGATTATTTGCAGTATGCAGCACAGAACTGTAACAAAATAAATAAAAAACACCTTTTAATAAAGCTAGTAGAACACAATTCATAGAAAATGCTATGTGACAAAGAAAGCATGGAGGAAAGTAGCAATAAACAATCCCAGCAAGTTGATACTATGAGAATAACTCAAAAATCTCAACACTCTTTGAAACACTAGCAAGAAAATCTGAAGAATGACACAGGTAATTATTCTCCCTTTTTCTGTACCAAAGTCATGTAGGAAAAAGCTACACCTCTTTTAGATACTGTAAACAATGCCAGTTAATTGAAGCTAATAGAGAAGAGCAATCAAACGCTTAAAAGTCACAGCCTGAGAAGAAGTTAAAAGAGATCTAGATTTGCTGCCAAAGGCAGTCAGTTGTTCTCCACAGCCCCAGCAGAAAACAGCAATCAGCTTTCTTTTCCCCCCCCACGAGAAAAAAGTTTAATTAGGAAAAAAATAAGAAAGCTATGCATAAGTGATGTAAGAAGGCTGCAGCATTCTTATTCTAAAACTAGTCAGAAAGATTGTAGGTACACCTCACTCAGCTTCAGAGCAAGTGCATCTAAAAATATCTTTACAAATCTCAACATTTCTATAGCTCATATATGCTGGCAGAATGTGCATCTTTTTTGGAGGCCCGCTACAGCCTAACAGTATCTCAATATAAAGTATTATTAACTCGCCTCCCCACCACATTTTGAGAAAACGTGCTGTTTCTGCAGATTCCAGCTTCCAACCCAGAACTGCCATGCACTACTCTTCCCAGAGTGAGCAATATACTGAGCACAGTGACAAATGCCACTCATTATCGTTCCGACAAGATCCTAGATGAACACTATGGAACAGAAGTCATCACCAAGGATAATACTTTCCAGCTGGACAACAGAGACCCCAATAAAGACACATATTTAAGATGGCAATTTAGAGTAATGGTAAAGAAAGAATCCTACACATCATCAGTATTTTTTCTGATAACCAGGGATTACCAGTATGCTATAAAAGAAATTGAGATATGAGCCTACCTTCATCTTCATACAAATGTAATTATTTCTAAGCCCATTGTTCAATATAAGGTTGAAAAGACAGCGAACAGATTCCACCCTCCATTCCTTCCCCAACCTGAGCTCACCACCTACTTATTTTTACTACGTTATCATTATAACACACTCTAAAGTCATACAGCTATTGGTAGACTGCTGCTTCAGGTAGCTGCAGGAAAAGAAGTACAGCTGAAGACAGTCTCTTTTGGCAAGAATGAAGTTCAGGAAAAAAAAAAAGTAAACCAACAACCACTACTGGGAAAGCCAGCCACATGTTAGCAGAAAATTAATATCATAAGCTGAACGACACATTCAGATTTGGTAACAACGAAATATTTGTGGTAAAAGCCAAAGACCATATATTGTGCCATGCTATTGCTAATACGCACCTTCGTATGACTGTATTGAAGCCAGAGCTGCAAACTGACTTGCCCAGAAGCCTTTACAATAAACAGAAAGAATACACTAATTATAATGGGAAAAAAAATAAAAGGAAAATGCACTATCTTCACTGTAAAAAGGGAAACAGTTAGTTAAATGTCGGCAGCAATCTAGAAAGCCTTGTCCTGTCAGTCATTCCTATGACAAGGAAGATGATGAAATAGCACACTCCTTTTCAAGCTTAATGAATCAACTATTAAATCATTCTGCAAAGCCAGACACAAAACAGACTCAAGCAGCTCAAGACTATCTCATAACCAAGACTCAAGCAACAGCCCTCGCTCCTGATGTGTGCTGCAGAAAAAGGCAACCCATCCAAAACATCAACGCATCATGGTTTGATCAATAATTTTGGAACCATTACCTTCTACTCCTACTCCATGGAGCAGGAAAGGCCTCCTGTAACATCTGTAACTCTCAATTACGACTAAGTCAACAAGCTCTAAAGAACAGATCATTTTGAATCTGGCTTAAGGTAGCAGAAAAGGCATTGCTCAGGTGAGACCTCATAAGGCAACAGATCCAACCTGACAGCCCAGGAGGCAGCTTCCTTTTCTCTTCAACCCTTCCCTTGCTCTCATTGTGCTTGCTAAGATCTGAATCTGAAATGAAACAGTTCAACTCACCAAATCAAGGTAAAATCTACCCAGAAAAAGAGCAAGTACTCAACTTTGCAGTAAAAGTTTAGCAAAGTTTGGGCCAAACCAGCCCAAACTGAGGTTCAGCACTGCCAAAGCTAGCAAGAATATAGGGAGCACACTGCAAAGAAGATACTTCGGTGCTGTACCATCATTTCCAGCTGTGACTGGATCAGTTGAGTTCACAAACATTCAACCCTACAGCTCAACAGGAGATCACTGTACACATCTTGCCTTAACGTCAAGGTTAAGGAGGACTGACAGGGAAAGCCTTTCAGTCTGTAGGTAACTATTCTCAACAGCTGACAATAGTTACATACTTACATAAGTAAAGCAACCGCCTCACATTCAATCACAGTTCAATTGCTCCTTTCTAAACTACAGGTTCACTTCCTTTTTCAGTGAATGCAAACCAGAAAGCAACAGTTTTCTAGAGGCCTACACTACCTTATTAGCAGGATAACTGTTCAAGTTTTTGTTACCCTAAAACACAAACAAAATAACAGACAAGAAAAAAAACAAACACAACAGTGGCTGAAAGTTGATGTGCTCTCACTGTCATGGAACACACAGCAATATGGTGACACATTTCACCATGATAGTGCTCTATGGTAAGCAGAGGAATAGAAAGAAAGCTGAGTTTTTATTATTTTAAGGACAAAGAATGAACTTGTGCAGAAATACATTTTTACTTTTTAAGAAGAGAAACATTTCTAAAGACGACTTGAAATGCTAGCCAAAATTGCCTTACTGCTCTTCCTAACCATCATCATCATTTCTCAGTACTCCAACCCCCACATGATCATCCTGGACACTGGACATAGTGGTTTCTTAGAAAATAAAACAAGGTTAAACAAATACCATGTGAAGGTTTTATTTCCTATAGTTTGAATATCATAAACAGAACACATATGTTAGCAGTGTACTTTAAAAGATGATTCACAAACTAGATGTAGCAGATGCAACATATTTAGGATCCAGTGGAAACTAAAAGAAGGAAACTCAGCACCACTGATTTGAAGGAAGATCCCTATAAGTGGTACCTCTGACTTAATATTAGCATTAAGTGTCATTCATGGCCTGAGAGTGACTCCTACTTGATGTGTACTGATCTGCAATAGATTATCGATAGGAAAATGATAAGCAATGCTATAACAGGTGTATCACAAAGCTCAAAAGTTAGCAACCTGACAAACTAACATTTTCTCCTTTACTGCGTAGCACAAAAGCTGCTTTTGGCATCCAGAAAAAAAATACCAAAACACAAACCTCAAAATCGTTCCTACAAGCTGAAAAAGTTACTCAGCCCCAAGCTTTAGATCTCAATTATTTATTTTAAGTGTGGCAAAAGGTGACTAAGATAACTTGCAAGAATCACACGTACCATTACCAGACTATGTAAAGGCCTGCTCTGTAACATGCGACAGAACTCCACAGTTACTTTGTATGGAAAAAACTCAAGATATAAGAACACAAACATGACAATAGTTCACATGATAGATTTTCAGAGATACTGTCACAATATCTTGTAAACAATAAAGACAGTGACTGTTTACAAGCAAAAATGTTTGATAGAAGAACACCCATCACACACTTAAAGAAACTGCTGACTAAGTATTATTTAAAACAGGTAGGTTAAGAAAACTCATTACAGTGCCAAACTAAGATCCATACCATTATACAGAACACATCAGATCTGTCAAGTCATAGTAAACAGATAACGAGCTCAACTTAATTGTTCAGTGGATGCTTATATTTTACAGAGGATCAGTGATCTGGGTGTTTGCTTAGCAGTCTGTAACTCGGTTATGACTCCCTCCTCACCTATAGGCTTTCTGCACAGTCCCGAGTGCATCATTAGTCCTCCACCTCTGTATCCTGGGTTGGTTGCAAGGTGGACTAAAAGCAGGAAGGTTTCAAAGGACTCATCTTATGGCAGCTAAGTCTCAAGTATACGAGATAAACATATTTCTTAAAATGTAAACCAGAAGCCTAACAATCATTAGGTCTGTGTTTTCATACATTGAGTAACACGCATTCACGCAGCATGACAAGTTCCAAATGCTTCTCTAAATGCCATAAAGTCAGTGACCCTAAGAAACAACTAGGAGAAAGGATTTATTCATGAATATGGTGACTCGAAACATCAAACGCATATACTATTATTCCATCATCAATCGTTAACCATTAGCAAGCCCCTCTCAAGTTGCACCGACGAGTCTCTCCCGTAAAAGCAACTTTCTCCACGTTAATTACCTGACATTCAAAACTCAGCTCCCCGCCCCACTCTCATTACGGAACGACCCTAAAATCACTCCGCGCTTCAAAGCCGTGAGAAAGGCCTAACATCACGGCAAATACTTCAGCCCTTCGACCAAAGCTACGAAGCCTTCCTCCGCCCTCACCGCGGGGATCTGACACCACCGTAATCACGGCGGGCATTAACGCCCGGCAACCTCCGCCCTACCGCTCCCTCGCTGAGCGGGCAGCGCGCACAGCGCCGGGCCCGGCCGGGCCGCCCCCCGCCCACGGCGCGGCCCCGCGGAGGCCCTCAGCCCCCCCCAGCGCGGCGGCCGAGCCCCGGTACCTTGCGGACCCCCTTGTAGATGTAGAAGTAGAGCTCCCGGCCCACATTGAAGCAGAGCCGGTCCCCGTTGCCGCTCTGGTCGTTGACGTTGACGAAGGAAACGCGGACCGGGTTGGAGCCCTGCGAGTTGAAGGGCACCCGGTTCGGCCGGCTGTACTCCGAGTGGCTCAGCAGCTTGTACAGCCCCTCCCGGGTGGTGAACTGGGNTTAAAAGATGATTCACAAACTAGATGTAGCAGATGCAACATATTTAGGATCCAGTGGAAACTAAAAGAAGGAAACTCAGCACCACTGATTTGAAGGAAGATCCCTATAAGTGGTACCTCTGACTTAATATTAGCATTAAGTGTCATTCATGGCCTGAGAGTGACTCCTACTTGATGTGTACTGATCTGCAATAGATTATCGATAGGAAAATGATAAGCAATGCTATAACAGGTGTATCACAAAGCTCAAAAGTTAGCAACCTGACAAACTAACATTTTCTCCTTTACTGCATAGCACAAAAGCTGCTTTTGGCATCCAGAAAAAAAATACCAAAACACAAACCTCAAAATCGTTCCTACAAGCTGAAAAAGTTACTCAGCCCCAAGCTTTAGATCTCAATTATTTATTTTAAGTGTGGCAAAAGGTGACTAAGATAACTTGCAAGAATCACACGTACCATTACCAGACTATGTAAAGGCCTGCTCTGTAACATGCGACAGAACTCCACAGTTACTTTGTATGGAAAAAACTCAAGATATAAGAACACAAACATGACAATAGTTCACATGATAGATTTTCAGAGATACTGTCACAATATCTTGTAAACAATAAAGACAGTGACTGTTTACAAGCAAAAATGTTTGATAGAAGAACACCCATCACACACTTAAAGAAACTGCTGACTAAGTATTATTTAAAACAGGTAGGTTAAGAAAACTCATTACAGTGCCAAACTAAGATCCATACCATTATACAGAACACATCAGATCTGTCAAGTCATAGTAAACAGATAACGAGCTCAACTTAATTGTTCAGTGGATGCTTATATTTTACAGAGGATCAGTGATCTGGGTGTTTGCTTAGCAGTCTGTAACTCGGTTATGACTCCCTCCTCACCTATAGGCTTTCTGCACAGTCCCGAGTGCATCATTAGTCCTCCACCTCTGTATCCTGGGTTGGTTGCAAGGTGGACTAAAAGCAGGAAGGTTTCAAAGGACTCATCTTATGGCAGCTAAGTCTCAAGTATACGAGATAAACATATTTCTTAAAATGTAAACCAGAAGCCTAACAATCATTAGGTCTGTGTTTTCATACATTGAGTAACACGCATTCACGCAGCATGACAAGTTCCAAATGCTTCTCTAAATGCCATAAAGTCAGTGACCCTAAGAAACAACTAGGAGAAAGGATTTATTCATGAATATGGTGACTCGAAACATCAAACGCATATACTATTATTCCATCATCAAACGTTAACCATTAGCAAGCCCCTCTCAAGTTGCACCGACGAGTCTCTCCCGTAAAAGCAACTTTCTCCACGTTAATTACCTGACATTCAAAACTCAGCTCCCCGCCCCACTCTCATTACGGAACGACCCTAAAATCACTCCGCGCTTCAAAGCCGTGAGAAAGGCCTAACATCACGGCAAATACTTCAGCCCTTCGACCAAAGCTACGAAGCCTTCCTCCGCCCTCACCGCGGGGATCTGACACCACCGTAATCACGGCGGGCATTAACGCCCGGCAACCTCCGCCCTACCGCTCCCTCGCTGAGCGGGCAGCGCGCACAGCGCCGGGCCCGGCCGGGCCGCCCCCCGCCCACGGCGCGGCCCCNCTCCCTCCGCCGCCATCTTGGAAAGGAGCATTCATCCTGCCCCAGTGCCCGGATGTAGCTCCACTGCGCAACCGCCGCCGCCGCCGGCGCTCGCGCGGCCCTGCGCGGAGGCGGCCACGCAAACGGCGTAAGGGGAGGAGCGGCGGCCGCTGTTTACTGCGTCTCCGCGCACGCGCTGCGCTGCCCGTGCCTGGGCGGGACTTGGCGGGGAGGGGCGGGGCCGGCGCCGTGAACGGGGGCAGCGGGGGCTCGCTGTGGGGGCACCCAAGATGGCGGGGGCGGGAAGGCGGCCAAGCGGGCTTTCTTTGGGGAGCTGCCTGCGGTGCGTCGGTGAAAAGGGAACGGATGTCAACGCGCAGCCGTAGTGGGACGCTTCGAGTTGACCCACCGCCGTCCCGATTCTATGGCTCTAGAAAGTGCTGGCCCAGCTGAGCGTTAACTGGGAAAACGGGTTGTCACGTAACCCGCGTTGTCGTGCACCAGCTGCACAGTGATGCAGGTCAATGTCCTTCTCCGGTATAAGTAAGGGATGAAGTGCAACAGAGTCTGAAAGGGTTGTTTTCCCTGGGGAGGCGAGGCTGTCAGCCTTGTGGTTGGTTTAAACTGATCAGACTGATCTCCAGCTGTACAGATGGATCTGACCTCTCTGTCTTCAGGTACCCATTTCCATTGCCTGCTTGCATCAGTTCCAGTAATCGTGCAACGAAGGGTGAGTCAGATCAGCCTGAGAAGTGCCCTGCGTGAAGAAATGACAAGCGAGTTGTTGGTTGGCAACCGAGCTGATCCCATCATCACAGCTGCTGGAGCCAAAATAAGGAAGGAGTTAGAAACGTGCAGCTGGGAGAAGATGAGCACAGAGTTAGACTGCCTTGTAACAATGCACTTTCAAGGTTATTTTCACATCCAGCTGATTTGCTCTGATGTAGCTGCTCTAGTAAGTGTTGTCCTGCACCCTCTTTTTTACTATCACCACCTACTGCTGCATCTTTTACCAGCTGTGGTGTTCACCTGACCTTGTAAAAGCTGTTTCTGAATGATACATCCTTGAGAATTGTAGCCCCTTCAAATATAAGGCTATAATGAAGAAGGTTTATATAATTAGAGTAGTGAAGTACTTAGAACACGTTGCCCCAAGTTGTGGATGCCCTGTTCTTGGAGACGCTCAGGGTCAGGCTGGACCAGGCTCTGAGCATCTGATTGAGCTGTAGCTGTCCCTGTTCATTGCACAGTAGTTGGATTAGATGACCTCTGAAAGTCCCTTCCAACTCAAATGATGCTGTCATTCAGAGGTGAAATGAGTTAAGTAAGAAATGCTGACTCTTTAAGGGAGGGAGGACAGGAAATGCAGAGCAGGAGGGAAACAGGACCTCACTTTCTTTCCACTCTGTCGGTTCAATCACAAGAGCCCACTCAGACTCCCAAGGTCTAATGGGATTTATTTTCAAATCAGTTTAATTCAAATGGATTTAATTTGAAGCTAAATGCTGCCTTGTTGTACATCAAGATATTAGTACAGAGTAGCTGAGAGACAGGAAACAGCTGACAGTCTCCATGTTAACTCATGCACGATACAGTATATAACAGTGGATATCTGAACAAGTACAGATAATCAAACTGTAATGAGGCCAGGTACTGAAGTTTGAAATTAATAAGGTAAAGCCAATCAATAATGACCAACAGATCTTATCACTTTATCAGCCAGCTGCCAGATCGTACTGATGTACTTACATGAAGTAGGTGAGTAGACCTGCAATTAAATTTTAAGAGTCTCCATCTAGAGAGTGGTTCTTTCACACCAAAATTTCATGAATGGCCTTACAGAGAAAAGGTCAGAACGTTTTCAGTTATAAAAAGATGAGCAGGAAATGCAAGTGATAGGCTCAAAACAAAGATTTAACCCCCCAGAAAGAGTTGCTCCAAGTTGACATGCTCAGTATGTCTTATTCATTACACACTGACAACACTGGGTAGAACACTTTGAGAAACAAAGTAGGAAACTTCAGTGGAAGGGTTGTGTGGAATGCAAACTACTAAAAACATAGTAGGCCATCCGTCACTAATGGAATGAGTGTGATCCAAAGAATAAATAAAGTGAACATGTACCTGGTTATCAGCAGTATGTGATGGTGCAGAAAGCCAAAGAATTGATGTAGTGTTTAACATCTACTGAGAAACATCAATAAAAGCTTCTGAGAGATTCCACAGAGAATCCAAGACAAATATTCATTTGAAAAACACAGCTGCAAGTCACAAGAACGCTATTGTACAGCCCCATCAACAATCCTTACCAAATAGTTGTTTAAAGAATGAGAAAAAAAGATTACAGTGATAAGCCTTATGAAAAAGTTCTCTGTAGCACTTCTAAACTCTTCTGTTTCAAGAGAACGAAAGATTATAGTTCTGAAACCATCCCATTAGAACATCCATACATGTGTTGTTTTGTACGCACAATCAATGAATAAAAGACAGTCAGAATCACTGCTGTATTGTGCCTGTATGTCTTGCAAATGTTTTGCTAAGTTGGAGAGCAAGCATGAGCAAAATTCACTAACATTAATAAAAGAATATGGTTTCCTGAGATTGATTTATGCAGAGCATAAATTGGTTCTGCAGCTTTTCAGGCTGCAGTACAAATAGTGCTTTTGCTGGCCTTGAGAAAACAAGAGCCTTAAAACTTAGATGATCCAAGCACAGTTTTGTTAATAACTTTTCTATGCTCGAATTTGAATGCCGTCTGTTACTTCCCTGAAAGTGCAACAAATGAGATCAGTGGTGCTTTCAGTGATGCTTTTATCAGCACTATTGAGAAGGAGGAAAAAAAAAAGGTGACTACACTCTATTTCATCATGTTAAAAGCATCTCTTCTGGTATGCACTGCCAGCAGATTGTGAGGCAGAAATCAGGAGCCCATCTCTGTTGTATTTAGCGACTTTAGTATGTCTTGCCTGGACTACTGATGCCTAAAAGAATTTAGATACTGGGATGATAACTTTAGATAATGGGTGACCAACTTCAGCGTATGAAAAGCTTTGCAATGTTTTACTTCTTTCCGAATTATTAATGCATATGAGTTACTAACAGGCACAGGGATACACAGTTTATACATCTGGACTCTGTATTCGCGTTAAGAATGTCTTCATAGCCACTAACACCAAATAAACATGATAATGCATTGTGCTATCTATTTCAAAACGTTAAGGGTGTTAGAAAAGCATGTAGGTGTCTACTCGGCTACAATACACTGTGGTTTTGTGCTGTTATCTCTCCCCAAGAACAGAAGTATGTGAAAAAAATGTTTTCATAGCTTTGGGGACTTATTAACTAAAAATAAATGGATATCTTAAGAAAGAAAAAACATTCGTGTTAAAGAAGACAAGGTAAAAGATATCTGCTTTGCAGTTGGGATGGAATGACGGTAAGATCTATTGTGTCTCAGAATGAGTTCATTTTGCTGTTTGCAGCCAGCTCTCTGAAAGTTACCTCCTGAACAGACTAGCTTACCTCCATAGTGAAGACTGCTATTCTTGACAAAACAGTTCTTATCTTGAAGTCTTAGCTATCCCCTAAACTATGTTCTCTGAAGGTAAGACTGATACTGAGAACTTAATTTAAATTCTGTGGAATGCTAGAGAGACTGGTTTGATATGCCTGCAAATAGCTGTTTGTAAAATATGCTGAGCATAATGCACTTCTAAAAACTCTCTAGAAATGGAAGACTATTTATCCATACATATGGTACTGCTGCAATGCAAGGGAGGAATGACAGAGTTGTGAATAAGCAAAGTCTGATCATTGTTCAACAGCAATAACTGAGTTGCTTACAAAACCGGAATTTCTAGACAGTGATGCTTATCAGTGCTGCAGTGTGAGAAGTTAGTGCCATCAGGAAGGCCAAGAACATGCCTGAAGTGCAGTCTGCAGTAGCCACTCACGTTTGTAACTTAAGGATCAAAATATTCAGTATGTAAATATTGTTTCATTCAGCTGACTTTTATTGGGCAAGTCTCTTGGTGATCATGTTGTGATTGTATGTGTTTATTGATAGCTTCTGCATGTCAGCCAAGCAACTTGCAGTTGGCATGAGCAACAGTTAGTAGTTAGTCAGCCATGCAAATTAAAAAGAAACCTGGCTGCCACTGTGTGATTTAAATCTCCTTTAAGCAGAACAGGAAATAAGAAAAGCTGAAAAAGTGTCCTTGGAAAGAACAGACTGTAGCAGCTATGGAAAGGGAAGCATTACCAGCCTAAAACAAATTTATCCTAGGTTCCCCCGTCTCCTCCAGGCCATCTATCTAAATGATTATGAGATCTTTTTAATAGCAACTACACTGTTTTTCTGTCTCAGTTTTGCATAGCAGTGCACATTTTCAGAAAAGCTTGCTTGTTAGAGGATGGGTTGTCTGTCCTGACTCCTCAACTGCTTACTGCCAAGATTTAGCACTTTGGCAACAGCAAAATTGTTGTTCTTCTGTTTGCTGGCACTCAAACTTGATTTCTGAAAAAGACTGGAGAGAGGATTAATCTGGAAATCCACAAGCTAAGAACATCTTGATGGAGTTGTTTTCCTGTTGCTTTGGTGTATTTCTCAAGGAGGATCTGAAAGCTTGTTAGCATGTTCTGCATTCTTTTATCACCTTTTTCACAAAACAGTAATTTCTCAAAATAAACATGCTGCAGAGATCTTCACTGGAAGAATGGCTGTTTGCTTTCTCTCAGTTCTTGGAAGATTCTTCATCAGTGTCACAAGTGCAATTTCAGTTCCATAGCCTGAATGACTGGCTTCAAACTGTTTCAGTTGAAAGACTGAAATTTTAGATAGATGATATTCTAATGGAACTTTTTATGGGCTCACTGAAGCATAAGTGCTTTGGATGCTGTATAGCACAGGCTGTTCATTCAATGCTAGTTGAATCATTTCACATTTATAGAAAGGAGAGCTCATTTCTCTGGATTATGTGCTGGCTTCATTATGGTCGTTATTACGGTCATGCTCATGACTTTCATTTGCAAGGCAAGGTCGTAAGTTAAACTTACTAGTCCCAGACATTCATCATGTCCAGAACTTACTCATATCTGGGAACTGGAAGATTGGTGAGTGGAACTGTGTAATCGTACAGACAGAATTTCCCAATACTATTTTTATGTCAAAGTGGAACTATAGTTTTAATGATAGAGATTTTGTCATCTACAAGGCAAAAAAAGAGGGATTGGCTGAAGAGAATGGGGATTTATTGCTATGACATCTATTCTTATGTCATTAACATATGTACCTTATAATTTTAGCACACAAAAATTTTAGTTCATAAAAATTCTCAGCTCTGAAGCTTTCAGCACTGTAAATGCTTGTGCAACTGGAAGTCTGACTTGCTCTGTGTGTAGTGAAACTTGTTCCGTTTCTTACTTTCTTGCTCCTACTGTAAGTGATGGGATTATCAAAGAAAGTTCTAGTTTGAAAATTACCTATGAAGAGTAGGCTCTTAGGTCCCTGCTTTTCTTGTTCACCTGAAACTACCATCCTTATTCAGCTCATATAATATTATATTCTTAGCTAACATAATCTTATTGGTAATCATTTAATCAAGTGTGCACAGCAATGTGACATTCCTTTCTTTTACCTCCATCTTTCTGTGACATGGTGTGACATAGCGACATGATTTATGTCATTTGGCAATATTTGCTCAGTAGGTTGAGTTAAATGCCATCTGATGTATATTTGTTCACTGTTATTTATTTTCTTAAGTAGGTTTATCATGCTAAATCAAACATGGGATAGATACATACTAGATTTTAATGTATTTCCATTGCCATTGATGGCAAAGTGGTAGAATCACTTATTAAAGACATGGTGGAATATAAAGAATGTCAACGTGACATAGACAGTTACTTCAGTTTTCAGTACTAACTTTCTGATTTGATTATGTGACACAGATAAGGACATTTGAGAGATGCAGTGCATGCAGAACTTTTTTTTTTTAATCAGATAATTAAAACTTTACTGTGATGTCTAAGCAGGTCGAGTCTCTGAATCTGGGAGATGGACTTAGGAGACAAGATCAGTCATGTACCATATCATAAAGGAAAGCCATATGCATTCATAATCTTAAACTTCCCTTTTATATTTGTGGCTTCATAGTTGTTTAGAGGTTAAAAAAAAAAATCAGAATAAGAAACTGACATATTTCCCAACACAGATAATGGTGGTGGGGGTGAATTGTTGAAATACTTAATATGTTAAAAAAAAAATCAAGGATTAAAAATCAAAATATCAAAATATCTGTTTTAAGTAATGAATTCATTATAAAGATTAACATTTAAAAAAAATAGACTTTTGGAAGGTTCTAACTGTTGTGCCACATATGTAAGTATATATTGTTATCATGTCTCTACATAAGTTTCTTCAGTATGACTTGACTTCTATAGTGAATATTTATATTTGCTGTATTAGCCCCATCTGGTGAATTCTAACTGCATTGCAAACCAGGCAGACCATGCTGAACTCCCACGTTTCAGCTCACAGGTGTGTGGTGGGACATACACAGAGATCCACATTCCTTCCTCTCTTTGTCAGAGTAGCAATAGTGCAAGCACCAAGGGGGAATCCTCATTAGTATACTAACATAGTTTCTAAGCTTTTCTTCTGTTTGAATGGATTCATCTCACACATAATCTTCATTTGCATTCACAAATACAAACAGTCCTATAACGCACTTTAGCCATTCACAAACAGATGTATCCTTCTTTTCTGTTGAGTGCTCTTTGAGCTGAGATGGTTATGAGACAAAGCAGAGCCTGTTCATCTACCTCCACTGCTCCAGCAGAAGGTTTAGTTTTAAGTTTGTTTCCTGGATACAGTTGTGATTCACTTTGCATAATTGCGAATGGATGACAGCCATCAGTGGGCTCCTTTCAGAGGAGCTGTTAGTGGTCGTGGGCAGCCAGCTCTCAGTGATCCTCCCTGAGCAGGGGGGCAGGACGAGATGACCTCCATCACCAGTCCTTTCCATCCTTAACTATTGTGGGATTCTGTAAGTTTAGCTTTTACAGAATTATACATATTTGAGGAATATTGATGTAAGTCAACATTATTTTTAGTATGTAGCATTTTACATACTTAGTGTAGGCATAAAAGTTGTTTTGAAGTGCAGAATCAGGATGTTTGCTTCTAGATAACAAATAAGGAGCCTGCTTGCTTCTAACACATGCGTTAGTAAACCCAGTCAGCCTTTGATATACAATATATCAGATTAATGCATGCTAAGTACTTGTCCAACTTGCTAAGTACTTGTCTGACTTGCTCCATGCTTAGTAAGTCTTACTCAGTTTCTCTCTATACTCCTTCACCCACTGCATGTCTAAAGCAAGCGATGGACTTATTGAAATGAGTGTGACTTGAAGGTTACCTACATAGAGTAGAATGCAGAAAAATGAGTGATAATAGTCAATCTTTTACTGACAGACCTAGCTGATGAAGATTACTTGCTCTGCTAAGGCAAGTTGAAATATGGCTATGGTATGTTTCTTTCCATCAATTCCCTTGGAAAATTCAAAAATGATCTTGTCATAATATCCTAAATCATTCTAGATAGCCTAAACTGTAATGTGTTGCATTTCTTGTCTTCTTCTCACAGCTGTGGCAAGAGAGAACTGTGGACAAAATAGCACTAGCTACTGGTGAGATGTAAGGCACTCACAGCCTTTGTTCAAAACAGGTGAATAAAGGGGACTTTAAATACATCTTAAATAGGAACATTGAATAGAAGTATACCCTAAGTGGGAACTCTACACATTTAGATGCTTTCAGAAGTAGTGACCTTTAAATGAGCAACAGGAGGGATTTTACAATGTGGTGTGTCCCTTCAGTAAAATGCAGTCTTATTCTGACTTGAATGGAATATACATTCCACCAGCTAGGCCAGTATTTTTTATTCTCCTCCAAAATCTTGCATTAATTTAATGTTCATTAAATTAAATTACATCAGAGCATTCCAATACAGGTAATGTTTCTGCTAAAGGAGACTGAGAAGGACCTCCAGTGTCCGTGTTTCTGTCATAAGTGTAAACTCTGAACTCTGTAATGTTCCAAAATGCAAATAGGAAATTAATTAGTG
This sequence comes from Odontophorus gujanensis, assembly GCA_013399175.1. Classification (NCBI taxonomy): domain Eukaryota; kingdom Metazoa; phylum Chordata; class Aves; order Galliformes; family Odontophoridae; genus Odontophorus; species Odontophorus gujanensis. The sequence goes on along the minus strand of VXAB01002804.1, from coordinate 161,510 downwards.
GTAATAAGCCAGATCACATTATTACTTTTCTTGCTTATGACATAACCTGACTTCATCAAAAAGCTTACTAAATTTCTCCCGATAAAACAGTTATTCATCTTAGTCTGTCTTTACTTTAAGCATGAAATTAGAAATCAGAGAATGCAAGCTCAAAAAATACAATAAAGTGTTAATAATAAATCTCTAACAATAATTATGCTTTTCTGTCTTTGACTCTCAAAACATGCATCCAAAATTAGTTGTATTTTTCCAGTCAGTTTAAAAAGTTGTATGCCACAGTCAAGTTTATATGCATATACATGCAATGAGTTTTCAGTCCTTATTAGAACTAAACCTGCACAAACTCAAGATCAGCCTAAACTAGATGCTCATCAATACTTTCTGCTTCAAAAAGGAAGCCTTTCTGGGGGAGCCATTTTGCAATTCATTGGATGCATTTAATCTAGATATTACTGTGACCCAGGTAGTGAAATACAGCTGAGTTCCTATGCATAGCCTGACGATGCTCAAACCTGATTTTTTGTGGTTTCTGAACAAAGTCAGACTTGTGGCCCCTACTGATCTAGACTAGCTGGGTCCTGGGCGTGCCTGACTCAGTGTGCATAATTGTATTCTGACCATCATGTATTCAGGCATAGGACAACTCAAGCTGACTCCATTACTACTGTGAATTCTGGCACCAAAGCTTTCACTGAAACATTTATCGTGCTCATAGCTACAGGACTGGTCTGTTTGAGCTTTGATTCTTCTCTGCCTTCCTGACTACAAATGTGACTGGGCTCACAAAGCAAAAAGATAGGCAGTACATATATCACCTTCAGTGCAAGGCTCTCTTGCTGTCATTGTTAGTAACGATAAATGATTGTGAATTGAATTCACTATTCTGTCTGGTAGCTGATTAATGTCAAGTGAGTATGTTGCAAAACAGTGGTGAGAGCACAGGGGCACAGTAGAACAGTACTTCTAACTTTAGCAGCAAATTTGACCTGGCTGGGTAATAACCTTTGAAATTCATGTAGCAAGAGAATAAAGATACTATCACACAGTACTGCTGCATTTCAATTTTACTAAGATTAACATTTAAAGAAAAAGGTTGACCTTAATGAACTTCTTCCATATAAACTCATTCTTGAAGTGTGTGTGTTGTTGTACACTGCAGTACTCTATCAGGATTCTGAAAATTGGGTGAAAGTGAAATACTACAGTTTCTGTAGTTGTTACATTTATTGAATCACAGAATAGGTATAAAGCATCAGTTAATCATTCTCAGGTAGTCAATAATTGTGAATATATTTCATAGTAAGAGAATCTTGATCCTTAATTTCAGAAGTTTAATGTTTGTCCACCTGCATCTACTAAAATTCTCAGATTTCATTCAGGGGACACCTGTGTGCTGCGTAACAGAGATTATCTCAAATCCCAAGGAAGACCAAAGGCATTATTTGGAAGAAAGGCAAATCAAAGAAATTGTGAAGGAGCATTCTCAATTCATCAGCTATCCAATTACACTCTTTGTAAGTGTCTTGTCTGAGATGCCAATAGTACACACTTGGCAACACTAGTTGAATATCTAATGCCCTTGCAGCGTTCCCAGATGCTAGTAGTACAGCAGTAACTAAGCTGTCTTTGTACTGTTAGCATTAATGTTTACAAGAAAGACTCTATAATATGTTTCTAATAATTTCTGGATTCTCTTTTCTAATGATCACATTAAGGCCATTATCTATGTATTTATACTTGTTACCAGTCTAATCTATATACTAATCTTCTCACTTAGCAACTCAGAAGGTATCTTATAGAAGTAACATTTATGCTAGTGAGTACAGTCAGACACAGCTGGTGCTTTCGTTAAAATTTGGACTGTTTGACAATGAAAATACAGATTTGTAGCTGAACATCCTACTTTTGTAGCTAATGCAATAAACTTTGAATATATATTTTATACTGATATACCACAGAGGTACACATTTAGGGCCAAAGAAGAGGTCTGGTTGGCATTGAGCCATGTAGCAATTGTGTCCACTTTACACAGCAAGTTTATGGTTCTAGCTCCAAAACTGACAAAAGATGAGCAGAAAGCAATTTTGAAAAACATTCTGAATACCAGGTGTGTCACTACTTCATGAACGAACTCCATGAAAATGCAAAGTGTTGGAAATACTTCTCATATGTCCTATAACAACCCAAGTCCTAAAAAAGCATTGACACGCAGGCAAGTCATGAAAATTAAAGAATATAACAGGAACGTGAATGAGGTTTCTAGTGAAAATAACAGCTCACTGTAGTTTTCAATCTCAGACAACTAAGGAGAGGGCAGCCAAAACATTGTGGTTATATTTGGTACAAACTCAAAACTGTATTTCTATCAGATAAACAAAGTTGGAAAAGTTCTACAGAATTATGAGTAAGGGACAGATATTTCATTTTGACCAAATGATGTGAAGAAATACAATGTTAGGTAAGTCATTAGAAAGAGCAGCTATGCCCTGTAAAAGAAAAAAAGATGAAAAATCTCTTCTAATATCCCAATTCTTTACTGCTCCTGCTTGCAACTTAGATTTGTAAGTCTACTCTAAAAGAACAAAAGCAAGGCACAGAAAATGCATTTGATCATCAGTTTTTTACAGTTTTATTTTGCAATGAAGAACTTTTCTGGTTAAAGTGAACTTGCCATTTTTATTCTAAACACTAGACAAATTTTAAAAGTAACTTAAATTTAACAAAACCAACTTACTTTCACTATTCCAGACACATCTAATCCAAATAATGTAGAGACGTAGATAACCTGGCCATTCAGTATCTGAAACAATTTTTTTTTCAGTAATCTGTGGGAGAAAAAAAAAGGTCAAACTCTCCACTGGCACGTACTTACCAGCACTGCTCTGATTTAGAAATAACATGGTGACTTCTAATAACTCCAGTCTGTCCTACTTTTATAATGTAAAGCACTGTAGAGCAGCTGCATTATACTGACATTCATATTAACTAGCTAAGAATGCCTTCAGCTCAGCTGACTGCAAAGCAGGATTTCAGTATAAATGGCAAAGTTACTTCAGGAGATTTGCCTCACTGTGGCAGGAAACATCACTTTGAAAGAGATGAAAACTGACTTTCCCTCTAATTCACCACACCCGTTTCATGTAGCATAGCCTACAGATAAATTTATGTTTGATTAATCAGGTACTCAAACAGTTCTCAATAAAATTTCTCAAAGTACCTATTCATAGTCAGCTTTAATCAAGATTACTGCTACTATTCTTTTTTTGGCACTCTTTGGAGAGAAAGCCGAGATTCAGGGCTATCTGTTTTCCCTCCTTCCCCCTAAGAAAAGCATCTTTTGATCTGACACAGAAGTGTTCACTGTATATAGATGTGAAGACTTAACCCATGATTATATGCAAGTAGCCCAAAATTACAGAATCTTTTTTTTCTTTAACAGTATCTGCAATAAAATGAAAGTTTTAAGCCTGAAATATGAAAAAATAAAAATAAAAAAATATACCAACCCAGTGACAGATTTAAATTAATTTCTTTTTCTTAAAATGTGAAAGCATGTGAAATGTGAAAGAATGTGAAAGCAAAGACGATATCCTATGTCAGAAATACTAAAAAGAAATACTAAAACTTTACGGACCTCTGTTTTAAATGCTAACGTCCCTTGTGAAACTGAGCTTGCACATTTTTTAAATGTCTGTGATTTCTCAAAGCTTTGTTGAAACACGCATCTAAACTATAGCCCTCACTGTCAGACTGAATGCAGTGTTTATAATCTGAATATATACAAAGGAAAAGTACCAGGTTATTTCCACGCTTCTTGATAAGGCTCAGTTACTTTTCTAGTGGTGTGACTTTCCCACCACAACAATTTTAATATCTTCATGGGCAGTCTAGAGCTTTGTCTGAAGCTTCTCAGTCAAACCACCTGCTCTCTGGTAGACATTTTTTCTCCCAAGTTTTTTCTCCTGAATTAGGATCTATCACAACTTAGGCCCATGAATGGAAAAAAGTCTTAACAGTAGATATATTAAAGCTACAGTTGTGACCGTATCTGTTCTCTAACATTCCTGTTCCTGATTGCTTATTGCTTTAAAGGTGTTATGATGGTTATGAAACTCTGTCAAGCTCCAAACCATGTAAATACACGTCCTGCTTTTTTTGTCTCATGCTGGAAAAAGACAACACACGTTTCAGAAAACAGGTACTGCAGTCTTCTTACAGTGCTCTTAAAGAGCAGAAACATATACTGGAAAGAAGCACTTGTAACCTTGTGGAAGAATGTCCTTTGTCTCTATGTTTTCAAAATTATGTTCTCATAATTCTAGGTTTGTACATATAGTTACAGCTAGAAAGTCTGTCCCTGTGTACCAGTTCTGGGAAAGTGTAAATCGTAACATGGATATGTGGTGTAAAACTCCAGCACAGTGCTTCTTGTTTCAGTCACAAGGGAATGCGAAGGCAAACTTAAAATATTAAATTATGCTGATTACAGTCTATTTATCTTGTAACAAACAGCATATAAAGTAATTTATGTTCAGATTAGACAATCATGCTGAGGCCTTTCCATGCTCATTCTCTCAGCCTTTCCACGCAGCTAAGCTTTTATTATAAGTTGTACTTGTCAACATTTCCAGTACTAATACATGCCTCCTGTATAATATATACAAATATAATTTCCTTGAACAGCACAAGTCCCCTCAGAATTTCTTCTGAGAGCAACGACTGACAGTTGTACTCTTAACACGTACTTCAAAAACCATAGATTTGTAGAAGAATGATGCCCGTGTTTTCACACGTTGCCCTTGCTCTGTACAATTACTGCTGCCACCTGCAGTTCAGAAGTGCCACAACACTTTCTTTGCCCTTGAAGAATCCTTCCACTACAAAAATATCCTTTCTAACGATTGTTACTATTTCTGGTACGAATCACTTCTTTTGTGACCTAAAGATCATCTCCCAGTAAGACATGAGAAAGTAGGAAATAAGGCAGCCTGATGCATAGTTTAAAGAAAGCGTGATGTTTTGCTCAGCCAGCAATCCCTAGCCAGCTTTGCATTTCATGATAACACAGGCTTTACATGCATAATTCCACGTGTTCAAGAAATCCAGACACGCATTTCCACATCTTTCTACTCATGTCAGTTTTCTGAAATCTACTGTATAGGCATTTTCAACGCTGTAGTTTTGTTTTCTGTAAGTAAAGACCCTGAAGCACTGAGACAACGTCACAAATCTGTCTCAGAACTCAGACGGAACTGATTTCAAAAGCACTAAGACTCCAACATCAAGCACTCAAGAATTAGGTAAATGCTGGAATTAAAATTCTCTATGCAAATTTCATTTAATTTCTTTGCGGTTTATAAAATAGTTCTTTTAAAAATGAGGCGTAACACCAAAGAAGCCTGTGGTGGAACCAAGAATCAAAGCCAGCTTTCCTGAGTGCTATTTCAGTGCTTTGAATATTAGGTAACTTCCAGCATGTTTTACTTTGTTCTTTGTTAATTTTTAAGTTCAGTAAAACTATATAATTAAATTGACTAATAAAATGCAAATGTCTATAGGGAATAGGTATAGGGCTTATCCTTAGGAAAGCAGCAAATGCAAGACTGAGGCCCTTGCAGTTAGTGTGGCAACGTATCACAGAACCACAGAATGGTTTCGTTTGGAAGGGAGCTTAAAGCCCACCCAGTTCCTGCCTCCTGCCGTGGGCTGGCTGCCCCTCACCAGCTCAGGCTGCTGGACCTCATGCACCCACAGCTCTCTGGGCAGCAGTGCCAGGGCCTCACTGCCCTCTGAGTAGAGAATTTCTTCCTAACATCTAACCTAAATCCTCTTTCAGTTCAAAGCCATTCCCCATAGTTCTATCGCTATTAGACTGTGCAGAAAATTGGTCCCCCTTCTGCTTGTAAGCTCCCTTCAAGTACTGGAAGGCCACAGTTAGGTCTCCCTGGAGCCTTCTCAAACTTTACAGCATGTATTGTTGGTACAGAACAGCTTTAATTTTAAATGTTTTTGATTTTAAAAGACCTGGCTCTTCAACATTTGGTTCAAATCTGGACTTTCTGAATGCAGATGTTGCTCAGATCCTGACAAGAAAATGGCAGTGATTTACCTGGGCTTGGACTGAGTATTGTGGCCCTTCAAGTACTGGAAGGCCACAGTTTGTTTTTGGGGTGTTTTTTTTTTTTTTTGCCTTTACATTTACAATAATGTTTGAAGTAGGAAATCTCACTGAATAAATGGCAGGTTCCCCGTTACTTATTTTCATACCTTATAATTTACAAAAAGAAAAATCCCCTGTATTCATCCCTCAAATGGTGTCTGTTAAACAAAAAAAGGAAGGGGAGAAAGAAAAGGGAACAATTATTTTAGTCTAGTTTCCTAAGGCAACGAAACACGCTGTAATGTGGTGGCTGTCCATCAGTCCCTCCTTTGTAATCTCGACTTATTTAAACAATTCAATTAAAGCTAAGAAAGGAATAGAGATCATAGAGATGTTAAAGCCCTGAAAATGAATAGGTGGGTAGCAGAGATGCATCCTCTTGTTGCCTCTTTTGAAGGAAGGTGCAGGGAGAGTCCAGGTTCATCCTCACTGTCTGTCTAGCCTAAGAGCTGGGTGGCAACGGCTGGCTGCTCAGAAAGCACATGTGCACTAGCCATAGTACGTGCTGCTTCTTGTCCAGGCTGTCAGCCAAAAAGGATAGAGGGATTTGGGACAGTGAGAGTGGCTAGGGGATGTGGAACAGGACAAACGTATGTGTGATTGTGCCAAGAACAAAGGACTTGAAAATATCAGGCTTCAGCAACTTCCCCAATAACAGAACTGTTTGTGAAAACATGAAAGTATACTAATCTCTTAGATGAGAAAAGGGAAATATTTTGAAGAGATTTCCTCCCCCCCCAAATTAACTGAACAGGCAGAAGCCAAGTCTGGAACATTTCAGGCAAAATCTGAAGCAATATGGAACTTGAAATAGAAAAACCACAGGAACAAAATGTCAGTCTTCACCAGCCCTGACTGCCTAACAGAACAAGATGAATATAGACCTGTTCAAAATTCCTGAATATTACCTTTACGCAGGCACACTCTGAATCACAGTCCACGTTAGTCAAGAAATGGGAAAGTAAAAGATTTGCTTAAAATATCTTTAATATTTTGATAAAAGTGGCAATCTTGAAATCTTGGATATGTAAATAATGCTAGCAGAGTATTACGGAAAAAAAACCCAACTACTGGACAGATGTGCATAGATGGCATTAGTTTAGCAGTTCACTAAAATACTTCAGTCATTTTGATCCAAATACATGTTAGGAAACATTTCAGTTGATGGAATCTGAACAGTTCCAGCCTAAAAGGTGTTTCACATAGAATGTATACTAGATCAAGGCAATCTTTTATCAAAGAAAAGCATTAGAAATGCATGGGTACAACTGTCACACTTTATTAGACAGCATTTAAAAGCCATTAAGCTGCTTTAAGGAAGCAGACGAGTAAAGCAGCTCAGGTACACCTGAAACCAGTCACTATGCAAGCAAAGGTACACCTAGCACTCTAGAAAGGACTTTAGAATGTATTACTCTGTTGTTGGACTTCTGCGTTCGAAAGAAAAAGTAATGCACTGACAATGACTGCAGAATCAGACACGAGGAGTAAAGCAAAAAAACAACCAGTGCGAGCAGCTAAGAGGTGAGGCGTCCTGGGTGGAACTGCAGAACTTTCTAGGCTGGGCACTGGCTAAAATCCAGCTTTTTCAGTGGCTAAGAACTGAGTAAATAACTTCACTCTTACTGTTTGATTTCTCCTGTGCGCTGACCAGCAGCTAATATTACACCACCTTGAATTATTGTTGACACTACATTTAATTCTTCCTTTTAATTAGGGCCGCGTTTTGGCCTACTGTGTATGTTGCTGGTGTAACGCCTCTGTTCAGAAGGACAAGATCCTCTAAGTCACTGCACCAATGCAGATCCTGATGCAGATACAGCAGAACTGAATGAAGCAAGCTGTAATTTTAACTCATCTGGTTTTGAGCATATACTTAACGTATCTTCGTGTTTGTTAGACTACAACAAGGACTGAAATTCCCTGAAAGACACAGCTCTGGAATAAAAAACCCTGTAGGCCCCATTTCAATCAGGTATTTGCTTGGGCCAAACTGCAGGATACAGGATGAGAAGAACATCAGATTCACCTTAAGGGTTTTCAGTTAGACGGATAAGCATCAGAACAACTAATTTACAGGGTGTGCTACTCAGCATAATTTAGGATGCTTAACCAGAATGAGAGCAGGTTAGGCATATAGGAATTGGATTCTCATGTCAGTTGGATGCTGACTTAAGGTGTCTGTCTGGAGTATGTCCAAGAGACAACAGAAAATGACAAAAAAGCAGGGCCTGGGATGAAACAGCATCCTTTTATTCCTCAAGTAAATTAATACCTGCTCTTTAGAAAAAGGAGATTCTCCTCGCGGAGATGCTTCCACCACTGAACAGCTTGAACACGTACATTCACTTAGCATTTATATCCTCAGAAGTGGATCAGCTCCAAGGATTAAGTCTCCGAGGGCAGTGTGGAACACATGTGCTGCAGCTCCCCATTCAGGCCTGCACTTAAAGCCTTGCTTGCTCCCGATCAGGATGTAAAACAGCCCCCTTGCTATACGCACTAATCGAACTGCTTCTCGTTGTAAGATGCATCCTTACCGAGGCCTTTATGCATAAACGGATAGAGCCGTGCCTTCTGAACGCTAGCACACAGCCGTGACTCACACAGCCGGCCCTGCCCTGCCCGGCAGCCCCATCCCGCCTGACAGGAGCCGCGCAGCTCTGAGGTGACACGGGGCGGCTGGCAGCCCGCTTCTAGGACGTTCGATGAGGCGCGGAGCCGCGCTGACATCACCGCCGCTTGCACAACCGCCCCAAGGCCGAGCCCGCCTACCCCCCCGCGCATGCCCCGCCCCTGCTGCGGGGCCGAGCAGCGGGGCTTAGGCGGGCTGAAGCAACGGCAAACGCCCGCGCGAGCCCCGCGCTCTGACGGGGTCCTTTCGCGGCCGCCTGCTATTGNGTCTTATTCTTGTGCTTGTAGCCTGGACCGGGGGGGGAAGAGTGTAAAATACGGAGCGGGTGCTGGCGGTGTGCTGTGAGCCCTTCAGCGGTGCACTGTTACTTAATGGGGGTGATGGAGTTGCAACGTGGCGGGCAGCGCCTGGGGGTCATTTCGGCCGCCGCACGGGGAAGC